>APFE031392861.1:7279-18101 GCA_000404065.3 Pinus taeda | reverse complement strand
ACCACGTCATAGTCAAGAGTCAATAAAGCCCATATTAATAATTGTAAGTGGTTAATCCATAATTAATAACGGAACCACGGTTAGTTGCAAATGGGTCGTAGTATTAGATAGATGGTATTAGTAATACCGTGGTATTGGCCTGTGGTATTGCATTCATGAGTCATACATAAAGGATAGAAACTCCCTGCGAGGAGTATCGTGTCTTATTTTTTATAATCGAGCTCTGCTCTATTGGAGGTTGCCCCCTCGAAGAGGCAAGTGAACATTACGCTCTGAATAATAAAATCATTGCTATTCTATGTTCTGGGTATCTTTTCTTCGCATATTCTGTGTTCTGGGTCTCTTTTCTTCGCATATTCTGTATTTGGGTATCATTTGCAGGTTAAGAGCATAACAAATAGACCTTCGACTCTGATACCAGTTGTTAGTAAAATTATATATTACAAAGCAATGAAACACATAGAATATTTCATAAATATAAACACAGAAAATGCATAAAACCAAAGAGACACAGATATACGTGGTTCACCCAGTTTGGGCTATGTCCAACCCGAATAGCCAGTCCTTCCTTTCTATTATCCAACAAAATGAAGAGATACAACCTACAACAGATCCGTTGTAACACTCTCTTCACTCTCAATCTCCTCCCTCTTTCTCACTCAGAATACAGATCTACATAGATGCAACACAATTCCCTCATATATAGTGAGGGGTTGCCTTCTAGGGAAAAAAACCCTAAATTAAACATAACTTCTACCATCAGATATCCGCCTAATGAACGGCCCAGATTGACTAGAAATTACTATACTTTTACAAGGCAATTTTGCATCTATTCTTAGCTTCGGGAGTGTTGCCCCCAAAACCCCCTGTCGGGGGGGGGGGGGGGGGGGGGGGCCCCCAAAGGCCACAGAGCCCCCCCTGGAGCCCCCCTTGACCCCCCCTAGCATGGAATGTTTTACCGGTGTGCATTACACGCCCATTTCAAACTAGGGTCCAGTGCGGCGATACCTTTGAATACAGAATATAATCAGGTTCCACACCCAACACGATAGTTGTAATGTCGTTTGATTCCCTCTATCCTTGCCTTTGCGTAGGTTGCTTCACTCTAGGGCTTACAAGACTAGTCCTCTATTCCAGCCTTCAATACCTCCAAAAAAGGGTATGATCGACCTTCACGCAGCCCTAACCTACTACTCAGATACTTTCTCCTTACTATGGCAGCGTGCTGTACAGATTTACCAATTAATCTAAGTGACTTGCTTATCTTATCAAATAATTACACTTAACACCGCGTAAACAAATAATCGTAACTGTGTTCAATTATTCAATGTAATTGCATTCATTTGCACATCATATAAGCATAATAAAGGAAATTCATACATAGCATATCAAGATGTGTTAACATAACAAAGACACATGCATTGCCGAATATTTATCTTTATTGATATCTTTCAAGTGTGTATAACTTTGTCTGCCCTGTGCACACAACTGCAGGGGTTCGTGCATTCAGCTGCAGACTTCTACCCTAGGCCTCTGTGCACTTGGCTGTAGAGCCTCTACCTATGCTACGACCCAAGATTTAGACTTATTACTTCAAAGCTACGACTCTGTTATATTGTTTGTCCTTGTATCTCTCTAAAACTACTTAGAGCTTAACTCTTTTTATACAATCCCATGGTTTGTGGACCATGGGTAGGGCTCTTAGAGCTGAATTTATTTTACAAAACTAAGGGCAGACTACCCTTTATGACACATAACACCTTTGTGCTCCGCGACCACAAAATTTGGAGACTTTACCATTTTATTACAAAATTTAACTCAAACATGGGCTTTTAGCCCCAAACCTACCCTTAGGGGATCCTGCTTCCAGCATAGAGTGATGTTGATGATTTTGTTGTTGCCGCTGAGCTCTGGAGGAGCTTCCTTTATCTTGGAATCTTTATGTTGAAGATGGTTGCAACCCTATGAAATTCCCTTTGTGGGATAGGCTGCTACAGGATTTCCTACAAGAAACCTACAGGATGTCCTATAGCTACCTCTCCCCTAAATTTTCATACCTTTTTTCAGTTCTATAGCATGAGGATTGTTGACCAGAGTAGAGAAGGGTTTCTGTGAATGGTAGGTGAGAGGTATAGCACCCATGTATTGTCCCTCTGTCCTTTGTTCTCACCCTCTTCTATTTGTTTTTTCTTCTTTGAAAACCGTATATTTTGTTTTGAATTGACTTATTGGATGGATGCAAGGGTAACAAGGTGATGAAAGGCATGGTGATGAGGTGGTGGAGTGATTATTTTATTTCTTTGGGAAACAAGCTAATCATCCCCTTTATCTAGGGTCACTTTTCTTGGGATTCCAAAGCCACTGTAATTCATATAGGAAACTCCTGTAGGTTTTTAGGGAATCCTATAGAAAACACAGAGCCTGTGTAAACTGAGCTAGAGGAGTTCGTAAATGGAAGGATTGATGGAATAATGAAGAGTATGAGATGGCAGAATGAAAATATGGATTGTGTAGGTCCTTGTGTTCCTCTCATGTTGCATTGATCCTCCTCCTCCTGGCCTGTAAACAACATTTTCAAACCATTTTTTTTCTCTCTTTTTTGAAAACAACTAGTCTGCCTCCAAGGAGGTTTTCATCCTAGCTGCTTGCCTTGGGTGCCTCAAAAGAGATTTTCACACAGGGATATTTTTATTTTTTTTCTATTTTCAACACCATTGGGCCACCTCAATAGGTTTTCAACCCAATAGTGGGACTCAGGTGCCTCATGGAGGTTTTCTCCTGATTCCCTTTTTTTTCAGGGACTTGATGGGGCATAAGTTGAGACTTACTCCACCACCATCACTGTCTTGCTGATGCCATTGATGAATTCTTGCTTTGACAAGGGCTTCTTGTAGACCTTCAATCTGTACCCATTGACAAGTAAAGGGATAGCCTCTGCATCAATGGTTCTTACCTATACTAAACCATTATCGTGACATTTTTCTATGACATAGGGCCCTAACCATCTAGTCCTTAATTTGCTTTTAAAATCCTTGTATCTGGAATCATTCAACATATCCCAATCACCTTCTTGAAACTGTTTGTCCTTTATGTTCTTGTCATGCCAAATATTCCTTTGAACTTGAGTCACCTCTGCGTGCAGGAGGGCTTGCATCCTAAATTCATCTATCCCATTCAGTTGAAGCAATATTTCTTGTTGTGCCCTGGTGAGATCTAGATCCAGTTGTGTTGCCATTCTTAAGGTGTTGTATTCAAATTTAATGGGCAGTAGGGCCTTCTTCCCATAGACCAGCTCATAATGAGTGAATCCAGTGGTGGTCTTCCAAGTGGTATTTTAGGCCCAAGTGGCCTCAACTAATCTATATGCACAATCCTTTCTGTTGCTGCTAATCACTTTGGTCAGAATGCCTTCCAATGCTTGTTACACATCATTTGTCACTGTCACTGTGCTCCTCATTCCTCGATCCTGGAGGACCTATATAGTGAACCCTATATGCTTTCCTATCATGAAGAGCATGCCTTTACATCCCTCTTCATGTGTAGAACATTCCCCTCTTGCATCATTTCCCAAGAATCTTCCTTCAATCCTAGTTTCCAAGACTCGCTCTAGTGCTCAGTTCCTTCCCCGCGCCAATTTTCATAGTTTGAAACCAAGCCTAGCATCAAACGACACAAGTGAGCCCTTCATCACTCATGCTGACCCTCTTTTGGCAAGTTTTTAAAAATGGAGTCGAAGCTTCCAGTTCTAGAAGCTTCGTGAACAGAAGTATGGTAAATGGTTGGGCTGGATAGACCTGAGAGAGTTTGTTTGGACTCCTTTCCTCTATTAAAATGGAACAAAACAAAGAGATAAGCCCTCTCCCATCATAATAGGAACAATCTCCCCTCCATTAAATCTATATAAACTCCTTCTTTTCCAAGCCGAACTAGTCTTTTTTGGAGCTTGAATAACTAGCAAGATATCTATAGCTTTAGCCTTCTAGTTTATGTTTGTGAAGGGATAATAATGTGTTTGGTTTGGTTTGGAACTAAAGGGAAGAAGCCTTAAAATTCCATTGTTGAGGCTAACCATGAGATGCTACCAGTGGTGTTGGAACCTAGATATGTCGGAGGAGACCTGCAACATCAAGGCTTTGGTTGTATTCCTTCTGAGTTTTATATGAATACAACTAATGGTTTATTTCCTACATTGAGTGTCATATTACATTTCATGGCTTAAGATTATTTGAATTTTTAAGTAGATTGAATGTGATTGTATGCTATCACGTTTTTTTTTTTTCTCTCATGTGTTTGTTTCAGGTATTTGAACGGAAAGAACGAAAGGAAGTTGGAGCAAATGAGCGAGATCACCATCAAGCAGATTAGCGTTCTAAGAGGTAGCCCCTCTTATTCGATTCTAGTCTAAGGAAGTTTAATTTAGGTTGTTTTGTTTGTATCTAGACCCATTCTTGGGCTAGAGGGGTCACTTATGTCCATAGAGGAGATTTACCTACTCCACAATGCTCTATTGGTTACCTACACTTGGCCATTAGCTTGTGGGTGGTAAGGAGTGGATGTTTTATGCTTGATCTTGTGCTGGCTCAACAAATTCTCAATCATGTGAGATGTAAGTTGACTACCTTGATCAATGACTAGTTCTCTAGGGTACACAAACTTATAAAATACATGTTCCCTTAAGAACTCAACCACTTTATCTTATGTTACTATTTTGATGGCCTTGGCTTGAACCCACTTGTTTAAATAGTCAGTGCACACAATGATGTACTGCTTTTTCCTGGATGGACAGTCAATGTGTCCAATGAAATCCATGCCCCACTTGTCAAATGTCTCGAAAGTCACTTGAGGTTGTAGAGGCATTTCATCCCTTGGGGTAGGTTTCCCCATCCTTTGGCACCAATCACACTGACTAGTATATCTCCTCACATCTTGATGAAGAGTGAGCTAGTAATAACCAGCTTGTAGCACCTTGAATGTGTTCCTTTTGGTTGCAAAGTGACCTCCACAAGACCAATCATGACAGGTCAGAGGGATGTCAAAGAATTCCTCCTCCCTAACACATCTTCTTACAATTTGATTTGGGTCTAGTTTGAAGAGGTTTCCCCCAATCCAAGTGAATGGGGCGTTCTTCCTCACAATCTTGTTCTTTTCCTTGGAGGAAAACTTTAGGGGAAACTGTGCAGACACCAAATAATTTGCTATGTCAGCAAGCCATGGAGAGAGAACCGAAATGGAGAATAAGTGTTCATTCGGTAACTGATCATCAACCATTCCTTCCTCCCCTGCAGGCAAATTCAATCTGGATAAAAAATCTGCAACAACATTCTCCTTGCTAGGCTCATCAATAATAGTTAAATCAAATTGTTGCAATAAAAGTAACCATCTAATAATATGGGCATTTACATCAGGTTTATTCATCAAGTATTTAATTGCAGCATGGTCAGTATGCACAAATTTTTGGTAACCTGTAATGTAATGCCTAAATTTGTTCAATGAATTCACAACAACTAGGAGCTCATTTTTTGTCACTTTGCAGTTCAATTCGGCTTTTGACAGGGTCTTACTATTGGGTACGGGTTCCCCCAAGAATATTTTTGGGGCTAAAAGCCCATATTTTGGGACAATTTTGTAATAAAATTGTAAAGTCTCCACATTTTGTGGTCGTGGAGCACGAAGGTGTCAAGATTCATAAAGGGTTGTCTACTCTTATTTTTTAAAGTTTCAAGTCGGCTGTAAAGATATACCCATGGTCCATGGACCATGGGACTATATACAAAAGAGCTAAGTAAGTAAGCTCTAGGAGAGAAGAAGTAAAGGGAGAAGAAAGAAGCATTGGAGTTTTGGTAGAGAAGTCTAAGTGTTTCAAATCTTAGCGTAAGTAGAGGCTCTATAGCTAAGTGCACAGAGGCCTATGGTGGAATTCTGTAGTTGAGTGCGCAGACCCCTGTAGCTGTGTGCTCAGGGTGGATAGAATTTGTATTAAACTGGAAGAGATCAATAAAGAGAAGTATTCTGCAATTACTGTGTATTTAGTCCCTGTTAATGCCTTTGATTATATGGCGTTTTTTGTTTAATTCACAATGTTTATTTGATGCACGAATGTATGTGATTGTATTAGTTAATTGAACGCAAGTAAGGATATCAGTTTATGTGACACTAAGTGTGATTGACTAGTAAGATAAGTAAAACACTTGAGATAACTTGGGAACCTATACAATACATTGTCATAGTTGCACAAAATCACCTGTACCGTAGGTTAGGGCTGCATGAAGGTCAATCGTACACCTTCATGGAGGCACTGAAGGGCGAAATAAAGGGTAGATTGATAGAGCCCTAAGGCTTAACAACCTGCATGAAAGTAGGGGCAGAGGGTATAAACCGACATCATGACCATCTCATGGTGCAAAAAATTGGTTCCGGCATCCCCCATACTACTTTGGGTGAGACTTCAGTCTACGTTCCGTGGGCTGATGCCTGAACCTGGGTTAGGGTCCACAACACCAAAAAATTGTTTTGTTGTCGGGACAAGAATCTGCATGAGAGATGTGTGATGTCGTATCACTAGAATCCAACTAAGAAAGAGGTCGAAGACTGGTTGGATAGGAAGATCCACAAATTCGCGGCGTAGGAGAACAAAAATCCACGACTGATAAAGGAACATTGGCTAGAAAGATACCTGTATACAAGAATCCATGAGATATTTTTATGTTCCTTTCTAGTTGAGTTATATGAGTGGATCACAAAGCTAGCAGATAGCCAAGGAAGGTGGAGGCTTGACAGTCCTATTGTCTCGACCCCAGAGTTAGTACACACACTGGAAGCCTTTGGGGATAAGATAACCTGCGCTATTGAGCATTGGCTCAATCATAACATAGGAGGATTTGTGACTGAATTTGTGGTCGATACCTCAGTCAATTACAACAAGGTAGAGCGGCGCTTTTTCGAAGGTCTGTGAGGTAAGTAATTGAAGTCTTTAAACACTTGGATTAAGATGTTATTATGTGAAAAATGGGTTCTGTAGCTACCTTGATGTTCAAAGCTAAGCAAAGTGGAAAGACTTATAGGAACGAAGGAAGAAAGGGTCTTGAATATAGCCCACTGATTTCACCTCCTTTGAGTGATGAAGAGGGAGTAGCGTGGGCTTCTCTGCGAAGTGTAGTTTAGTTGATAAAAAAGGGTTCCCATGACTACCACCTCCACCTACACCACCATCACTTGCGACTTCACCCACACCACCACCACCTCCACCACAGTTACACATGATGAATTCAGTGAAGTTGCCTTTATTTAAGGGCTTGGGAAATGAGGACCCGTACTAGTTTTGGTTCGTCGTAAAAGCTGTATGTGAAGATCAATGCATCACATATGATCACATGAAGAAGGCAACGTTGGTTAGTGCTTTACAGGATCGCACGTTAACTTGGTACATCAAGTACTCTAATGATAACCCAAACGCTAGGTTGGTAAAGATCCAAACCACGCTGAATAAAGAGTTTAGTAGGCCTAAATCTGAGGCACAGTCGATTGTGGGGTTTAAGGAAATCGCAATGAAACCGGGTGAGACACCTTCAGAATCGGATTAGAGATTGAAGTGTAAAATCCATGAAGCTAATATGAACTTAACAGTTGGACAGCACCACGAGTGGTTCATGGCTTTGATCTTTCCTTAATTAAGGGTTGCACTATCACAACAGAATATTACAACTCAGGCAGAGGCCTTGGAGATTGCAATAAGACTGCATGAAACACCGATGCAAGATCCAAATTTGGGGGTTCAGCAGATCCATGCGCAGTTGAAAAATCTTTGCATCAAAATGCAAAGTTTGAAGCAGGACAAAACAATTCGACTAGAGGCATGCGAAGCGGTATGGTGCCTGAAATGTAAAGGTGAGGGGCATGACAAAGACCACTACCCGGTCGTTATGAACTATTTGTAGGAGGAGGAACGATGCCTTTGAGGCTGGAAGCCCAAGTAGGACTGAGCGCGGGGCCTGCATTGTGGTGCACTATATGTCAGGTAGCAGGGAACCATACGACTGATAACTCTCATTTGTTGTAGAAGTTTGTACAAACATTACAACAATTGTTCTGCAACTTCTATAGGTCGGTAGGGCATGATGAGTGCAACTGTCGAAGTTATGAATTAATGATGGATAGAACACCCACCTATAGAGTTTAGGCATAAACACGGCCTCCTGACCAGAGTGCTGGGATCGTGCAAATAGGCTTTCAAGGGCATGAACAAGGCTGAGGCGGAGGAGGACCTGATAGAGGTAGGGGACAACTAATCTGTTACAATTGTGGGGGACCAAGACACTATGCCCGTGAATGCACTAACCCAATGTGTTTGTCGTGCAAATATTTTACTTAGTTTGATTGTGAGACTGAGGACTGTCCTAGATTGATAGTGAGAATACACAACAAAGGGGTGCTACCAATGCAGCCAACTCAGAACCTACAAATGATGAGGGTTGAGCCTCGCGAAGAGGATCTAAATGTGAATATAGTGCTCCAAAGTGGAATTGCAACAGGCAATGATAAGGGGAAACAACCCAAAGAAAATGCATGGGTTCACAAAGCTCTGGTGAAGGAGTTTGAATTTGATTTGGAGTGAAGATGCGAAACATTCATGGAAGCAAAGAAGAGCTTTGCTAAGGCCTCTACCTTAGGGAGTTGGGATAAGCCTATTTAGGAAATGGGCCCTTCTATGCTTACGACCTTTCTAGAGACATGCATGAAGCTACTGGGCGATAGGAAGGCTGTGAAGGGGTTACAGGAACTTATAAATAGATGCACTGGAAACACTCCAGGTGAACCGTGCGTGGTACAGAAGATTGGTAAGCATAAGGCAAGGACACGGCATGAGATGAGACTCACCACATAGATAGGAGAATATGAAATGGATCAGATTATTCTGGATCTGGGGTCAGACACGAACATTTTGCGAAGAATACTTGGGAGCAGATGGGGAGACCCGCACTCCAGTGGACTCTGATTGAGTTAAGGATGGAAAATCAACAAAAAATCATCCCCATCGGGTGGATGTAAGAGGTAACTGTAGATATTGAAGGAGCAAGCACATTGGCTAACTTTGAAGTAATAGAAATTGTGGATGACAACAACCCCTACCCTGCACTCCTTAGCACTGATTGGGCTATTGACATGAATGTGGTAATCAACCTAAAGAAGTGAAAGATGATATTTGAAAAGAAATTGCTTCACATAATAGTACCCCTAGATCCTGCTGAAGGATCACACTATATTGAACTAGTCCACGATTATGAAAGCGATGATGATTTGGACTCCATATATAAAATAACAATGCGAGACCAAGATTGGGTGAATCCAATAACTGATGGACGAATTACATGGTATTGCAAGAGTTCCTGCACCTCAGACTCAGATGAAGAATTAAAGTGCTTGTAGAATCGACTACATGAAGTAACTATGCTAATCTGTAACATGATGACCCAGTCATTGTGTTGTGTGTCAACAAAGGTAAGAAATCTTCCCACTTATGATGGCTTGAATGATGTGGATGTGTTTTTGGATGCATTTGAGAAGGAAGTACCAGTATAAGCAGTGCTTCCAAGCTTTGGATTGGGCACTGCGCACTACGTCCGTGAGATGGTGGGGTACACACAAGGGTAGTTTTGACGATTGGCTTGAATGTAGGGGGATGATGAGAACACACTTTGGGAAGTCGAAGGTATGAGTGATAGACAAGTATGACCAGAAGGACGATCCACGTGCACACTTGGCCAAATGGGCTAAGGCGTATGGAGCGAAACCCCAACCTGAATGGGTGCACTTGTTTTGTCATACCTTGGATGTCATCCTGATGAACTGGTACTTGGAGATAGAGCTCCGCCATGGCACATGAGAATGGGATATTTTACACGAAGGATTCATAATGACGTTTAGCTTCGAAGACGGGTTTGACTGTATTGATGAAGAGCTACAAGAAGTTAAAGCAGTGATATTTAGGATAATGTAGGACCCTTTGGATATGATTCAACTCGATTGGACTACTCAGCTGAGCCACACGATGGAATGCTATAATGTGACTGTTGAAGAAGAAGACAAGGACCCACGAAAGATTAATATCCCTGAAACCAAGGGTCACTATGAGGTCAAGGGACTATAGATTGAGAATCCTGATATAACTGTGCCACTGAAAACTAAAAAGGTAAACATTGGTATGGAGGCAAAGCCCAAATTCGCAAAGATTGGAGATTACTAGGATGAAGTGACAGTAGATAAGGTCATCGAATTGCTCTGCGAATACCAAGATTTGTTCCCTACAAAGTTTATGGAGTTAAAGGGGATAATAGGAGACATGGGCATTATGAAGATCACGTTAAAACCAGATGGGAAGCCAATTAAGAAAAGACCTTATCGTCTCAACCCAAAGTATAAGGAGAAGGTCAACTTAGATAAGATGCTCATGGAAGGCATCATTGAGCACATAGAAGAATCTGATTGGGTGAGCCCAATGGTAGTACAGGAAAAGAAGCAGAAGGATGAAATAAGGATATGCGTAGATCTCAAGAAGTTGAATGACACTTGCATGCATGATCCTTTCCTGACTCCGTTCACTGATGAGGTATTGGATAATGTAGGTGGCGAGGAAGCGTACTCCTTCACTGATGGGTTTTCTAGGTACCATCAGATCAAAATCACGCCTGAAGATAGAAGCAAGACGACCTTCGTGACAGAATGAGGATGTTTTCAATACACTGTAACGCTTTTCGGATTAAAGAATGTGCCTGCGATTTTTTCATGCGTAGTCATTGCTGCACTCAAAGACTTCATTCACAAGTTT
>APFE031392859.1:242938-260089 GCA_000404065.3 Pinus taeda | reverse complement strand
TTTTAGGGTTGGAAAAATGACTAAGCTCTCCTGTGGCCCCCTGTGGAAAGAAAACAACAAGTGGGAGAATGTTGGGTTGTGTTATATTCTTTCCACAACTAACCTACGTAGTGAACCGGGGAGTTAAAGGGGGGGTGGAGACCCCCCTTCGTTGCATCGATTGTTCAACGAGGGGGTCACAGGGGGGTTTGAGGGGGGCAGGTAGCCCCCCTTTATGGGGTTCGGGGCAGCGTCCCGGGAAAAAAAAATTGGACCCTATATTAGGTTGGGAAATCCTACCTATGGTTTTCGGTCCATGGTTTTGGATGCGATGGATTTTCGGTCCATGGTATTGGATGCTTCGGCATGTATAAATATGTATTGTAACATTGAAAGGAACATAATGAAAAATCAAGCTGGTAGTCCCGGTTTTGGATCCAGTGGGAAATATCTGTGTATATGTGTTTTATGTGTTATGCTCTCGCATTGTTTATTTTCTATGTTTTAGAATTCATATGCAGGTAATTTTTGTATGGGGTTAAAACATACACAAGCATCTATGACTCAGAAACTCTAAACACTTGTGAGCTTCGACCCTATACTTTCGGACCCTTTGCGTGATCTTTCCTCCATCAGACTTGTGCAAACCAAAAAATAGAAGAGAGAAGAGAGTGCTTCATTATTGTTTCCAACTAAGCTTGAGGTCTCTTATATTTATAGGCTTTCATGAGGTCCACTTGATATTGAGGCCGACCTAACCAATTTTACATGTGCTTAGGGCCAACCTAATCCAATATACATGAGTAAATAAATAAATTCAAAAAACAACTTCTACTTATCTAAATAAGGTGATCTTTAGGTTGATTTTGGTCCTCTCGAAAAGAGGAATCTATTGCAATTATTATCTTCATCATATGAGTTGTCCAAAGTAGAATTTGACCATAGTTTCATAATTTTTACAAAGACCAGGGTGTCTTGGTCCTTAAAATGACTAAAACAAGGTTCTTTCAAGTGGAAACCCAGAGTTTAGAATAAGTCATGCTTAGGGATTTGTGCAAGGATTATGAAAAGGAGGTTAAAGGATTTTGATTGATCGATTGAAGGCCTATTGACCAGATGCGACAAAATGGCCTGTACCATCACATTGTACAACACATACGCATACACGGTGTACAACAAAACACATTTTCCTACACCCAGTGTACAACACAACAAGTAAACCTACACTTGGTGTAAAACAAAACAAATGCACCTACACTCGGAGTACAATACCACAAATATACATGCACATAGTATAATACAATGAATTCACATCATAATACAGTGACTACACATTACACATAACACAGTAGCACATGTACTCAACACAACATGTATAACACTTACACAATAGTAGTATTGCACATCCAGAGACCATACTATCTCTACCAGGAAACCTTGCCTCTAGTATATGTCCCATGCCTTACTGCATGCATCCACAACCCAAATATAGGTTATGTTTCTCTTTCCACATCGCCTATCCATAACATAAACATAGGCATAGTTGTAAGCAAAAAATATCAAATCATATCCACATGATACTAACCTCATAGATATGTCATGGGCTACTTGTCCCACTTGAGTTCTCATAATACCTGGAACCTCTTCATGCCAGTCACCCACATAGGAAAGCATTCCTCCACAAGGATGATCCCTCACGACCTTGTCAGAAACAACATACATACATGCATATATACATATAAACATTAACATAAAACAATCACAATCACAACATAATTACAATACATCATAAGGTCAAGGTTAAGGGAACTCCCTTTGTCCATGCAACACGTGCACAAAATTGAGAACAATAGTTCCCAATCATAGTCAAGCATTTTATACCTCAAATCCATTCACTTTACCTTTCCTATTACCTTTCTCATGAATATCTTTCCATTGTCCATTCACCCCAGTGGACCTAACCATCCCAACTGGTTGTCACATTCTTTCCTTCACTTTCCATTATACATGCATCAAGCTTCATCCAGGTCTTACATTACCTATTAGGTTTGTTCCATCTCTCCATGATCTCCATTAACTTTCCTCTTTCCCAAACCAATTCCCAAGACCCTCAAAACATAAAAGGAAAGAACAAGAAGCAAATCAAAAGAAAACCAAAGAAAACAAATAACAACACAACACCACAAACAAAATGGCATGGCCATGCACCAAATACAATCAAAACTGCAAGTAAAACACAAATAAATCACAAAATACTAAAAGTAAAAAACTAGTAGCAAACGACATGACTCAACCTCATGGTTCCCAATGCTTCTAAGGTAAATCTCAAACCGAGGCTTCTTCAATATTTCATGGAAGTCTCTTTTTCCATGCAATCCCCTGCATGATACTGCCATAAACACATAACTGACAATGCGTAAATAAACATAAAAATATACTGGTTACCTTACCTTGTCGTACCCGACACGTTGACCTGTAACTGAACAAGTACATATATCATTTGTCAAGGGACTCCAATTCCTTGACGAATCCAACCATAACTAGAAACCAATGGTTATACCTATCAAATACATGTTCATGAATATAACACATATCCACATAATGTCAAACAAGATCAAGTTTAAGAAAACTTTCGGTATTCATGCAAAGCACTCATTCATTTGGAATTGTGCTTTCCAAACATAGCCAAAATAATTCTCACCCAACTCCTTTATTTCAACTTTTACCTTGCTGCAATTGAGTCTTATTATGCATTATCACATCACCAAGTTGTTAGTTATATAAACAAATCAAGTGTTACCTTATCATGTTCATACCAAAAACGTTGTTTTGCAATTGTTCACACATGTCAGTCACATGTTCCAAACATCAAGATATTGTGTCTATTAATTTAAAATCAGCTTTTACCGAGACTAGCATCCATGTCATAATTTGGAAATAACTCAGTCATTAGTCATAATGCTACAACTAGCACCCACTTTCACTCAAGTGCATATCACCTATCTTAGCACATATTATGTTAGTAAAACCATCTTAAAACTAGATCATTCCTTAATGCAATCTTATAGGGGAATACTCATAACATGTAATTAATCAAACATTCAAACAACCTTCAAACATAACCGCTTACTATCCATGGTCATCACTAAGGCATAAGGAGGCAGTGACCATAATGGCCTGATCTCCAATGTCCAACTATAGAAATGGGATCTCCAAATCTCTACTAAATTTAACCACACTTGCCAAAAATTGATTTTCATTTCTCATACATTTTTTACTTGAAAACATACCACATAATCATGCCACTTTTCCATTCCCTAGATTTCATGCCACGGCTCTAAGGGGAGTCAAGTGAACCATAGTCTCCTACTCTGATGTTCATCCCTGATCTTCTATTTCTGGCAAACATACCATGTTAGACAAACCAAATAGATGACATAATTAAACTCATAACCCAATGTATCTCAAGAGAGGCTATCACGTCTGCATAATTCAGTCCAAATTAGTACAACACAATATCACAAGTGTATTGAATCATACCTGAATATCTAACCATAACCATCTGCACATGCCAATCCAAATTAGCACAATCCATAATAACATCAAGATCTTAAATGAAATGACCATAATAATCATGCATATGACCGCAATTCATATAACAACAGTTAACTTCCATGCATGACTATCTGGCACATGTGCATATGACCGCACTAATCCCTTAGCATCTATGATCCATGTAAACAAAATAAGAATGATCGACATGCATATAGCCACAATTCATATAAAAACCATTAACCATCATACCTGCATGCCAAACATAGAAACTTGTATGTAGATCTTATCTTTACTCCAAGTTCTAGTGTTGCAACCTCGTTCTAATACCACTCTATAACACGCCACCCCACACCACTTTTACAAGCCCTCCAGGGTAAATTTTAACTGACTTACCCCTATGACATGACTTGACCTCTAAATTCCAGTTATGGAAGTGGGGCCTACAAACCAAAAACTTATTAATATCCCTCGGGAGCACTATATCACCCAGAAGTTAGTCCACAACCTCTGATGACCAAATCTTGAGTTAGAACTTATTTTTCTCTGACCTAACCTCCAACAACACCCACAAAAAGGAATGCATGTGGTTATGAGGCTCCAACCACACTCATAAGCCTAAATTCCAACACTCATGACCTAAATTCTCCAGTTATTTGCATGTGGTTCTGGATCTGTGCCACCTTTCTATCCGAGCCTCTATACCCCTTCCCAGAACTTCTTGAAACTTTCTAGAAGCATGATTAATATGATAACAATGTCAAACATTCAAATTTGAATAAGATCTTGACCTAGATAGGCCTATTACACAACATACATTTCATAAAACACATAATAAACATGTAATCTACTGGTCATGAATGCAAATCTGATCATAAACCTCTAAACTTCATATGTGAATCACTAAGAAGGTCTAATTCTCTCTCAAGTAGTTGTGCCAACACTTGTTAGCTCATGAACTCATCAACCATTCAAATACTTATCAAATCATGAGCAAGAGACATAGCTAGAGCACATCACATAATCAGGTATATAACTAGCATATAACCAGAGTATTAACCATGAAAAAAACAACCATAGAATACACACAATATCAAGTACAAGTGCTCATAAATCACAATAGGAAAATAAATCTTATTAACTTATGTAAAATCCAACCAAGTCAGGGACTTCCATGTAGCACCTAACTATAGAGTGAGTTGAACCAAATCATTCTTTCATTGAATCACCCTTGTTCCATCTTCCAAGCATGAATGTAGGATCTTGTGGGATAAACCAAGATATAAAAAATCAATGGAATCCAGAGGTTAAACCACCTCCACTATCAATCTATTGTGATCTCACCTAAACTGGTCTCAAGATCACAGAATGAAACTGAGCTTCAATGCCTCAAAATTTCTTTACCATACCTTGAGGAATTTTCTTGTCTCTGCCCAAATATCAAGGGTTTCCTGGAGAAAACCATCTCCACCCTCAACCCTTAGGAATTTTCTTGAGACCACCTCACTCGATTCCAAAACCTTTCAACAATCCAAAGCTCAACCAAGAATGAACCCCATCACACCATGGCTATCCAGGAAATGGAAAGGTCGAGTCGAAACCATTGTCAAGACAAAAAAAAACCCATATCAAGGACAACAAATGAACCAATAAAAAAATGCATGAACCATGCATTCACACCTTAGCTAGAAAATCACACGTGCAACTTTTTACCTGCACCACCTTCTGGATGAAGTTGTCAATCCAACCTTTCCTTGTTTTCCTTCTCTTCCATTTTCTTGTCCTTTTCCTCCCTTTTCTTGCTTGTCCAAGTGATTGTTCTCTTTCCTTTGCTACACCTACTCTGAAGATGGACAAAAGCCTTCAATTGATTCTCAGGTGCCCTTTTATCATGGATGTCTCATTTTTCTTCATTTTCTCTCTATTTTTTCTTGTATGAAAATTTGTGTCTCTTCACCTCCCTTTTCTCCTATTTTCCTTTATCTCCATAATTAATTATCAATTATCGCCTCTTTTTCTTCATCAATGCTTTTGGCAATTTCCCTAGCCATAAATAAACCAAAAGTGACCCTCAATGTGATTTTTCCCCACCATTCAGCTTGGAATATGTGTCCCATGACCTTGGTGTTATTTTTATTTGCATGGAAACTTAACCCAAGGTTTTTACACATGTACATACCTCTTAAGAAAAATAATGTGAAAAACATGATACGCTTTCACTATGGGTGGTAAGGATAATTGTTAATTTTAGGTAACAACAGTATGTTATATGCTTAAGATCAATTTACTTCAATTTATTTATCAGCCCAATAACAATATCCAGTTTAGCAATCACATTAGCATGATAGTAAAATACAGATAGAACATAAACATAAACAGTAGAAGACAAGCCAAGACAAGAGGGCACAATATGTGGCACCATCCAAGGACAAACTCCAATGCGGGGAAACCCTTGATCAATTCTTCTTATATTCTTCAATAGTTCAACAGAGAGAGATAGTACAAATTTACAAATATGATCATTTATGAAAGTAGCAGAAAATCCCTAACCAGAACAATCAATGATGGTCAAACAGGGCAAAATTCTTCCCCTAAGCAGCTTGGTCAAACCTATTCAACTTTGGCCTCCAATAGTAAACCCAAACAGTCCAAAACAGTCTAAAAAACTCAAGCAAAGTCTGGTCAACTGAAGTCAAACTACAGCCAGCAACTAGGGAAGTCAACATTGGTCAAACGAGAGGTTATATCACCTCGGTTTTTATGCCCAGATTTGCGGCCTACCAAGGAGAAGATGCCTTACCCAAAACGCAATCAAAGAGAGGTAAACACTGGTCAACGCAACCCAAAAAACAACCTTTTTAAATTCGGTCAATGCAGGTCAGCGTAGTCAAACAGCCAAACAGAAAATGTTCTTCCTTCACATATCTGAGAGATTGCTACCCATATTAGCATACCCAACCAAGTGAGGAGAGAGAGAGATGATGAAATAATGCCTTGAGGTCTCCTCCTTTTATATGCAACATTTAGGATGAACTGGGGGTAAAAATGCATGTTTTGATTGCTGACCAACCTTGACAATTTGTCAATAATACAAATAAATTCATATTTTCATTTTTACATGTTAGAATTGGATGATCTTTAGATCAATCCTACACCTCTTGGAGAGAGGAATCCAAGAAAAATACCAGTTGTCATAAATAAGGTGACCCATATGGAGTTTGGCCCTAGTTTCCAATTTTAACACTCCCTCTCAGCTAGGGAGAACTCCATCTGCGAATCCATTTGCCAGTCGGTACTATCTCTGCCAAAAATGCACTTCTCTACACCACTCTACTTTGCTCTACTGAACTATGAAGAAGAAGAAGTGATCTAGAATGTATCATACCATTCTCTACTAACCCAAAGTCAGTCCAAGATAAAAGAGAGTGTCTCATCCCAATCTTACTAACCCGAAGTTAGTTCCAATCAAGACCTGAAGTTAGTTCCAATCAAAAGAGAGTGTGTCATACCATTCTTACTGACCGAAATCAGTTCCAATTGATCCCAGATCAATATCGGTCATCCTAACATAGGGAGTATGGTAGTGCACGATGCATCCATCGGTAGTACTATGGTCCCTATCCTCATTTCCCTACTCATTGGCCAGATGAGAGGTACTTCCAATAAGTCCCAAACTGCATGGGTAGGATATCTCAGCAGGAGAAGGATGAACCACTCATCCTGCCTACATGTCACCATGGGGTATCACAGGGAAGGATGAACCACTCACCATGTACACAGAAAACCACTAGGGGAGGGCTGAACCACTCACCCTATGGTTTCTCATCGCTCCAAGAAGTACCTCAAGCCCCTGGAGCTCCTTGAGGTCAATGTCCATATCATACAGGACCCTCATAAGAGGGTCTCTCCATGACTCCTAATCGTTCACGAAAAGTCAAGAATTTGACCTTTCCTAGGGGCTTTGTCAAAATGTCAGTGACCTGCTCATCAATCCCAATGTGATGGAGCCTTATTGCTCCTCATTGTACTATATCCCAATAAAGTGGTACCTGATATCTATGTGCTTGGAGCGATCATGAAATGTGGGATTCTTTAATAATCAAATCCCATTCTGGTTGTCACAGAGGATCATGGTGGTATCTAGCACATGTCCAAATAGCTCACTGAAGATCTTCCTCAACCAGATAGCTTCATAGGAGGCCATACTCACAGCTATGTATTAGGCCTTAGCGGTGCTCAAGGAAATTGACTTCTGATTCCTGGTCATCCTGGATATTGAAGCAGAACCCAAAGAGAAACAACACCAAGAAGTACTCTTGCGATCCACCACACTGTCAACCTAATAAACATCCAAATAACCATGCAGCCTCATATCTCCAACAATGTATCTTAGTCCATGAGTGATTGTGCCATGAAGATATCTCATAAGATTCTTGACACTAATCCAATTTATGTGATGAGGCTCAAACATTTATTGGCTCAACGTATTAACTGCAAAACATATGTCCGGAAGGGAGTTCACCAAGAACATCAATGCTCCTATGGGTTGATGATACTCAGAAGCATTACCCAATTTAGGTCCGGTAGCACTACCACATAACTTCTTGAAGTTAAGTTCCATCCGGGTAGGCACGGGCTTGCAATCCACCATCCCAATCTTTCCAATATATTCACAACATATTTTCCTTGAGATAGGAAAATTTCTCCTAGATTTTGCCAGACCTCCAACCCTAGGAAGTAGTGCATCAGCCCTAGGTCCTTCATCTCAAATTCAGAAGCCAAATCCCTCTTACATTTGTGAATGAGATGGCCTACACTTGTCAGAAAGTGCCCGTCCACATAAAGTACCAATATAAGAGGTTTATCATCTTCAACCTTAAAGTAAAGTTTCAGAGCAGCTTCACTTCTAGTGAATTTCAGCTTCATTAGATAGTTATCGATCCTCTCATAGCAAGCTCATGGTGCTTGCTTCAAGCCATAAAGAGCTTTCTTCAACATGTGTACATGATATTCTCAGTCATGAACCTCAAACCCCTTGGGTTGTTCCACATAGACCTCCTCTTTCATCGAACCATGTAAGAAAACGGTCTTGACTTCCATCTGATGTAGGTTTCATCCTTGCGAGGTAGCAAGGGCTATGATTGAGTGGGTGGTGGTGTATCGGGAAACAGGAGAAAATATCTCATTGTAATATACACCTTCCTTTTGAGAGAAACCTCAAGCAACAAAGTGAGCCTTGATCTTTTATGCACTTCCATCATCTCCATGCTTGATTTTATAGAGCCATTTAGAGGTGACAACTGATTTTTCCTGGGTTTAGGGACCACATTCCAGAAATCATTCTTCATAATGGATTGGTACTTTTCATTCATAACATCCTTCCATGCTTGTTTCTTCACGACTTCTTCAAATGATGAAGGTTGATTTGAATGATAGTGCTCATGATGGTCAAGTATCCTTGATACATGCTTGGCTTCTTTCTCTCACTGAAAGTCCCCCTTGGTGCAATATATCTCTTGGCATCTTTGATAGTCTCCCTAAGCCATGAGGGTATCGTCTTGGAGGAGGAGGGCTCTTGCGAAGGATGATCAATAGGATCCATATGTTCATCAACATCTGGCATCATCTTGTCCTCTTCTTCACCCTATTTTCCGGTGTCAGCTTCTTTGTCCTTCCTTGGGATAGGAGGGTTTTTGATCTTGTTGAGGGCCATATCTTCGTTAAAGGCGACATCATGACTTATCTCAACTTCCCTTTGACTAGCCACATAAATTCTATAGCCCTTATAATTTTCACTATAGCCCACAAAGATTCCTTTCTTACCAGATGCACCCAATTTGCTTCTTTTCTCTTTCATCACATGAAAATATACGTGACTTCCAAAAATTCTAAAATGAGAGACATCGGGTTTCTTACTAGTGAACATTTATTTGGGAGGCTTGGAGTCCAATGCTTAATGAGGGCATTGGTTTTGAACATACACGGTGGTATTCACAACTTCGACCCATAGAAACTTCAAAAGAACTTGATGATGAAGCATGGCATGAACAGCTTCCACAATAGTACAATTCTTCCTTTCATCCACACCATTCTGCTCGGGAGTGTATGGTGTTGTGGTCTCCCTCTTAATGCTAGCTTCTCTGCAATAATCACGGAATTCATTTGATTTGTACTCAGTCCCATTATTAGTCCTCAATATCTTGATTATCTTATTTGATTGGTTTTCGATCATGGCTTTGAAGCGACAGAACCAGGTGAACACTTCATCCTTCTTTTTTCAAGAAGTAGATCCAAGTCTTGCGAGAATAATCATATGTAACCGTGATATAATATAAGTATCCTCCCAAAGAGTTTACGAGCATCATACTAGATATGTTGTAGTGGATCAACTACAATATATATGTGGTCTTGCTATTACTATAGGGGAATGGTCCCCTTGTGAGTTTTCCTTTGGCACATCCTAGACATAAACCTTCATTCTCTACTTTGAACTTGGGCATACCTGTCACCATCTGTCTCACATCAGGTAGAGCCTTATAATGAAGATGGGACAATCTCGGTGCCATAGTTCAGATTGTAGAGTTGTATCTCAAGACATGGTTCCCAGTGGACTTCCTCCAACTTGATACAACGTGTCAACCCGAAACCCAAGAGTAAAAGCATATTTCAAATTCCTTTTCCAAACATCTACCTTTCCATCGATGAATTACACCTTGTATCCATTGTATTCCATTGCTGAAATGGAAACCATGTCCTTCTTGAGATCAGGTACATATAGAACTTCTTGTAAATGAATCATGTTACCTTGATTCAATTGAAGGGTAACATTCCCTACTCCCTTCACGGAATAGGTGGTATCGTCTCTAAGAATAATCTCCAAGTTTGTCTCCTTCTCTATCAAATTAGAGAGAGTTTCCTTGTATCTAGTAAAGTGCCTTGAGGCACCACTATCAATTAGACAATTCCCTAAAGATTCTGGAGGAGAGGTAGTGGAGATACAATTCCCCAAAGATTCTAGAAGAGAGGTAGTGGAGAGGGATGATACAAGATAGTCCTCCTTTCGCTTATTGTTAACAAGGTTTGATTCTTCATACCTGGAGTTGCTTTCTTTTTTTAAGGGTTGACTATTTCCTTGATGTACCACATTCCTTTTTCCTTTGCCATTGAACCTTCCATTCCTGTGATTGTTGTTGTTGAAGTTGCCCCTAGAATGATTGTGATCATTATCATGTGATTTGTCCCTTCTATTTGGACACTCCCTTGCATAGTGGTCAAACTTATTGCAAACAAAGCACCTGCCCTTCCTTCCACCCTTAGATTTGGGCTTTCCATTGAAATCACCTTTAGACCCTACATTATTTCTCCTTTTGGCATGACCGGAGAAATCAGTGGGGTTTCCTCTATTAGAAGGCATTTCTTACTCCACCATTCTTGTCTCTTCTTGAATGCATCTCGACATTAATTCTTCAAACCTTGGAATTCAATCATTATTGAGAATAGTGGTTCTAAATATATACCACTCAGGTGGGAGTCCTCCAAGGATAGTGATAGTAAGTTCCCAATCAGTAATGACCTCTCCAGTCAACAGAAGATCATTCTTGATCCCAGTGATCCTTAAGAAGTAGGATTGAATATCCTCGTCCTTTCCCTTCTTAATATCCTTCAACTTATTTTTGAGAAATAAAATTTGATTTGCATCACTAACTTTGAACATGCTGACCAACCTGTCGTAAATCTCCTTGGAGGTGTTCAAATCAGAGATGTAGGCCACCAAATGCTTGTCAATGGAATCTCTGATAATATTCTTCGCTTTAACTTCAACATTGTTGTATTTGTTCTTTGTAGCATTCGGTGCATTTGAGGGAGGCTCAGAGATTTTACCCCTCACATAATCCAACACTTCTTGTTCTTCCAGTGTCGAAGCAAGAGACATCTTCCATCCATGATAGTTAGACTTTTCATGGAGCTTGTCTTCAGCCAGGAAGTGGGATGAGGAACCCATTGATCCTTTTGTCCGTGTCCAACTGTCTTCGATGATTTCTCTTTCACTCTTGCTTGGGCTTTGTCTTCACCTCATCTCTGATACCATGTAAATTTTAGGTAACAATGGTATGTTCAATGCTTAAGAGAAATTTACTTCAATTTCTTTATTAGCCCAATATCAATATCAATTTAGCAATCACATCAGCATGATAGTAAAATGCAAATAGAACATAAACATAAATAGTAGAAGACAAGCCAAGACAAGAGGACACAAGATGTGGCACCAGCTAGGGACAAACCCGAATGCGGGGAAACCCTTGATCAATTCTTCTTATATTCTTCAATATTTCAAGAGAGTTAGATAATACAAGTTTACAAATCTGATCATTTATGACAGCGGCACAAAATCCCTAACTAGAATAGTTAATGCTGGTCAAACAGGGAAAAATTATTCCCCTAAGTAGCTTGGTCAAACCCAATCAACTTCGGCCTCCAAGAGAAATAACAAATAGTCCAAAACAATTCGAAAAACTCAGTGAAAGTCTCATTAACTGAAGTCAAACTATAGCCAGCAACTAGGGCAGTCAACAAAGGTCAAACCAAAGGTCAGATCACCTCGTTTTTTGTGCCTAGATATGCAGCCTACCAAGGAGAAGATTCCTTACCCAAAGCACAATCAAAGGGAGTTCAATGTTGGTCAACGCATCCCAAAAAACAACCTTCTGAAATTTGTTCAACGCAATGAAACAGGCAAACATAAAATTTCCTTCTTCATTCGCACGTGTGAGAGATCGTTGTCCAAATTAGCATACCCAATCAAGTGAGGAGAGAGAGATGTGAGGAGATGATATGATGAAATAATGCCTTGCAGTCTCCTCCTTTTATATGCAACGTTGAGGATGAATTGGGGGTAAAAATGTCTGCTTTGATTGCTCGCCGACCTTAACATTTTGTCAATAATACAAATAAATTCTTATCTTCATTTTTACATGTCGGAATCGGATGATCTTTAGATCATTCCTACACCTCTCAAAGAGTAATCCATGAAAAATATCAGTTGTCATAAATAAGGTGACCCATATGGAGTTTGGCCCTAGTTGCTAATTTTAACAATAATCTATATGCCAATCTTTCCATAATTTGAAAAGGTCCAAAAAAAATGGGTTCCAACTTAGCACAAGATCCCACTTTCATTGAGCTCTTTCTTGATATGATGTGGAGATATACATGCTTTCCCACTTGAAATTGTTTCTGCATTCTCTATTGATATACATAACTCTTTTTCCTATCATGGGTTGTCTTTAATTTCTTCCTGATGTGGAACAATTCTTGTTCCATTTCCTTCAACATGTATGGCCCAAGGACCACTCTATTCGTTGGATCATCCTAATTGATGGGAGTGTTAATTTTATTCCATAAAAAGCCTCGAAAGGGGTGAATTTTAATGACTCTTAGTAGGAATCATTATAGGAAAATTAAACTAGTGGCAAGAATTCTTCCCACCTCTTTGGTTGATGCATGACATATATACTTAGAATTTTCTCTAAAATTATGTTCAAACTCTCAATTTGGCCATCATTTAAAAGATGATATGTTGAACGATAGCTAAGTTCCAAAACTAGCAAAATATATCCTTTCAAAAATTAAAAGTGAACTTGGCATCTTAATAAGAAATGATCTTCTATGGTATGCCATGCAATCAGAATATTTCCTTCATGAAATATGAGCTATGTGAATGGCCTTGTGAGTGGACTTGACAACTATAAAGTGATCTACCTTACTCAACTTATCCACTACCACCATAATGGCATCATGATGCTTGTATGATCTTAGAAATATGGTGATGAAGTCCATAAGTATGAATTCACACTTCCACTTAAGAATGGGGATTGGTTGTAGCAATTTTGTTGGGCTTTTTCATTCCACTTAGAATTTTTGACATTCGAGAAACATGGCAATGTATTAAACAACTTCCTTTTTCATGACCGACCAATAATACATATTTTGATAACTAAGGTCACCTGAATAAGACCTTTTATGAAACTCTCCCAATATGAGCTTCTTCAAGTTACCCATACAAGGTACATACCATCTATCCTTGAATTTTAACACTCCATTGTGAGTGAGCGCATAATTTTTTATCAATGGCCCCTCTAGCTTCTTCTGCAAGAAATCTTTCACATGTTGAAAGTGCTTATCTTGTATCAATGCCTCCTTGATCCTTTATTTGCTACTAAATTTGCATGTTCTCATGGTCGCTAAGTGAACCACTTGCAGACTTCTACAAAGTGCATCTGCTACTTTATTTTCCTTTCTTGTAATGTAATTTATCTCAAAATTGAACTCAATGATCAAATCCAACCAACTTGATTGTCTAGCATTTAGCTTGGGTTGGTCAAACAAATATCTCAACCCTCCATCATCTGATATCAACACAAACTTCCTCCAAAAAAAGAAGTACCTCCACATTTTCAATGCGTGCACTACCACTATAAGCTCCAAGTCATGAGTAACATATTTTTTCTCATGCTAAATTTATTTTCTTCACTCATAACAAACCATATGTTCTTCTAGCACCGAGAATTCACCTATTACTTCCTTACAAGCATCTATGCATAACAAGAAGGCCGTTTTTAAGTCTACTATCCACAAAATAGGGGAACATGTGAGAAATTTCTTAATCCATTCAAAAATAGTTGCACACTCTGATGTCCATTTAAATTTGACTCCATTCCTCCACGGGGCTATGATTAGATGCCAAATAATTGAAAACTATCAAATGAATCGCTTGTAATATCCAGCCAATCCCATGAAATATTTAACTTTTGTGACATTTCAGGGCATCGGCCACTCCATGATGGCATAAATATTCTTGGGATCCACAACCACTCCTCCTCTTGAAATGACATGTCCTAGGTATTGAAATTGTGATTGGAATAAATCACATTCGCTGAGCTTAGCATAGAGCTTGTGCTCTCTTAGCAACTGCAATATTGCTTTCAAATGTTCTTCATGTTCTTCTCTAGTTTTTAAGTAGACCAATATGTCATCCATGAAGACTAGTACAAACTTGTCGAAATATGGTCTCAAGACATTATTCATCAAACACATAAATGTGGTTGGGTAATTTATGAGCCCAAATGTTAAGCACACTAATCCTTATGACTGATTGAAACAATTAATATGCGAAGAATCACTTACTAATTTAACAAAGTTCTTGTTTAATTCCGTTCAATTATTTCCACAACCATCTTCTCCTCGATGCTTGAAAGTCCTTTCCAATGGTTTCCACAACTTCTCCATGATGTGCCAAAATAGATCTGCATAGACAGAAACATACAAAATATCAAAGCATCTAGCATATACAATCAAAGTTAGATGAAGTTCTTAACTCAGCATACATCATAAGTTAAATCAATAACCAATTATAAACCATGTGAGTGATCAAGGAATCTCACAAATAATATCAGAATAGACATGATTAGGAAAGAAAAATTGTTTTTTATTGAATTCAAAGGATAGCAAGCTTACAACCTAATTCCCTTGATGTCAAAAGCATCTTCCCATGATCTCCAACCTTCTTCTTGGATGAAAGTCCTTATAGCCCTATTTCTGCAGCATAAGATTACCTCCAATGGTCCCCCCCAACCCTCTAGCATGTTTTTGATTTATAGGCCAAGAGGAGGAGGTTTGGGATCCTCTTCCTAAGGGATGATATCAATAAATAGTGGGATAGGGGATCCACAAAAGGAGGGAATTAGCTCCATGATGAGAGGGATCAGGCTTGAGTAAACATCAATTTGAAGATTTTAGTTGGGAAAGATTCGATAACAAAGCTTCTATATTTTACTTTTTATTTTTTACTTGTGTTGAGTCATGTGCGTAGTCCATAGTGTAAGATAGAGCGCACTTTTGCACTAACCTTAATGGTCAAGTTTTCATATGCACATAAACTAGCTAGGGAACTCTGAAGGCAATAAAAATTAGGTTTTTGGGCCTTGTAATCCATAAATTTCATTCTCTTTGGGATTTTTTAGGTTCTAGCTTTGCAAGGGGATGATTTGTAACACTTTGATGGATAAAGAAAGATCCAGACTTATGGTCATTTTCCTAATATGAAAAAATGATGTGTAACTAATTCCCCCCTAAAGTTCAAAGTCAGAAAATATGTTTGAGGACTAAAGCACTTTATCATGCCAAGGTTTAGATTAGAGACCATAGTTGGAGACCTAAAACAATCAATCAAAAGTTACAATGCAATATATAATCATCACTTAGGTAGGGATTCCCATACTCAAAGCATAAATATCTCAAATAATCAATATGAAAATACATATGAAGATCCATGTTAATAGACAACACAGTATGGACGCAACCATCAATGGATCTATGTTTACAATCATGATTATTTAATAACTCCATGCAGCATGGATGGTTGAAACTAGATCTAGGGTCTTGATCTCCATCTCTCGATCTATAGTACAAATCTAACCATGTGAGTGAATGACTCATATTTGAACATGGTAGAAACCACTTGATTACTACTCAATGATATGAACCGTTAAGAAGTGTGAGAGAAACCACCAATAATGACAATGGTTCTCAAGGTACTTCCAGTACAGTCTGTGAAGTGTGAAAATATGTCCTAAAGTTGAGCACTCATAGAATCATTTGATCGAAGGCCAATGATGGGAACTTGTCATCAAAGGTGAGAAACCTGCCATTAAGGCATGCAGGCTTCAAGGTACTGAAGAAGGTTTCTAGGTCAACTTCCTAGATGGTGAGTTGAAGTCAATAGGAAGCGACTCATCGCAAGAGGGCCTACGACACGAAACTCATGTCAAGTCTTGAAGAAAAAATTTGGAGTAATCCAGGACTGACACAGGGATGGTTGACATGATTGAAGGCTATAAATTGCAAGTTAATTTTGACTAAGGTTGGACTTCTCTTAAACATAAGAACGACATGACATTTTGACTTGGTAGCATTTGACTAAAAAATAGGACCAGAAACTAGTTTGAAGACTTTCAATAAGGTATGGTCAAATGAGAGACAAATGAATTTTCCAACTCAGACACAAAACGTCACGGAGTTTCATGTTCAAGGGAGACATACTGCCTTTTGTAATACAAAAACAAACGTTCTTTACAAATTTTCTTGCACCATTACTAGAAAGTTCCTATTTATTTTTGGCAAGCTTGAGGAGGATAACATATGCTTGTCTTGTAAGCTATTGATGCCTCGAAAATCGCTGCAACAACATTGGGGGATAACCACCCGGTCCGGACCTTAAAAGCAGCTCCTTTTCTATTTGGTGTGGTGGCTCCGACTGTTCATCTAGGTCCAGTTACCTTCTCCCTATTGCTATTGGTTTATAATGTATCTTTAACTACCAATAGACAGGGACATCAGATCACTTCTCCTTGTTGATCAGGCAAGAGAATGACCCTTAAGCTAATTTGGGTTCAGCCAAGCCACAACTAAAGTTTTGCCTCTTTGAGAAGAGGACTTAAAAGAATGCAGAATTTACTCTAAATGCAAGCTTATTCTGTGATACAAGTAAAAGAAACTAATCTAAATCCTATCTTAATTAGGCAGATATAGATCTAACCCAACTAAGAGCAAGATAATTAAAAT
>APFE031392859.1:204357-231792 GCA_000404065.3 Pinus taeda | reverse complement strand
TATATTATATATACATATTAATATATAAACTAACTTTTAATATATATTACCCTACCTCATTCCTAACTTATTTCACTCATATATATAAACTACACTAACCTACAGCATACGTTTTAACTCCATACTTAAACTAATATAACAATCCACACCATAACTAATATATACTAAAACTTAACTATATTATCCTACGTCATTCCTTTATTAACTTATTCAAACCAACGTTATACGAATTATGGTTTAATGCCCCGTGGCTCATGCTTTATCGACATTTCGCATCGGGGGGTGGCGAATGTGCTCATCGGGCTCTTTTAAAATTTGGTGCGCATAACCTCTGACCCGATACTTAAAACATGTTCATAAACGATCGGGTAATCGCATCGGGAGGATGGGTAATGAGGCTTATCGGGGGCTTTTAAAAAATCATGCGAAATATAAATGATGCGAAATGCCGATGCGATATATCGCATCGGGGGTGACTCAAGGGGCATATCGGGGGTCCATCAAATTGGTTGCGAAATAGAATTCCCCATGCAATTATTTTTATATTTTTGTTTTTTGTTTTAAATTTAAATTAATTAAAATTAATTATATAAATATAAATTAATTAATTTAATTGATTTAAAATTTAATTTTAAACTTAAATTTTCATTTTTTATTTTGTTTTTATGAACATAAGTTTTTTATAAACTACAGCTACTTTAAAAATGAAAATTAAACTATAGTTATTTTGAAAATAAATGAAAAAATAAATTACAGCCATTTTGAAATTATGATTTTCGAGATTAGTAATTTATTGGAGTAGATTACTAAAATCCCGCTGCTTAATGATTTGGCCGCATAACTAAAAATGAAAATGTTAGTAAAAACTCGCTACGGGTTAATATTTAAAATGAATGCCTTATTGAACTAATTTATTTACAAAATGCAATATTGCACATTTTATGCAATTTTAACCCAGGCTACATAAATAATGAGATTTCAAAGGAGTGCCATTTTCAAACCAGTTGACCAAATGAGGCAAAACAAGCGTCGATGGGAAGCTTATAAAAAATCGATTCTAACAAAGCAATCAAAACAAGAATCCAACGAAAATTAAAAATTAACAAAAGCGTAGGGCAATCAACCAAAATAAAAATCCAAAAAGGTGCCTAGCCCAAATTTTATAGAAAGGGTCCCCATTATTTGAAGTGAAGAAGTCAAAAATGGGGGGTTGTGTTTTTACCACAACATAAGCTCATCCTTCGGATGAGTCCTTTGGATTATTTATAATGAACCCTAGGAAGGATTGGTTCGGTCTCCTCATGATAAACGAGTCCTACACTATTTATGTTTAACGATTACAGCGAAGGGGTAACTCGATGTCGTTTTCATGTTTAAAGAGTTTGAAAATACACAAAAAGAAAACTCGTTCATTTCTTTCAACATAAAGTTTTAACGATCCTGGAGAAAGTAAAGCTCAGTGTTTTTCATCTTTAGGGAGTAAGGAGAAAAGCATACGTAAACTCCACGGTGTCATTTTTCATAAATTTAGTCTCTCAAGCCCAGAAAGGGTAAAATACTGCAGGAGAGAACTCTATTGACCATGATTAGTCAACATATACTTTTTTCGTAAATAGTCTAGTTCAGCCCATAAAAGGGGTAAAATTATACTGAATAGACAACTGTTCATTTACTTTTATGAGTTTGAATAGTCAAGTAATTGGTGACCTTTTCATGTTTAGGGAGTCTGAAAAAGACTTAAAGATAACTCTAGGGTTTCTCCTTTTTGTAAGTTTTAACGAGTTCTAAAAAATGATAAAAATGTACTCATCATAAAAATGATTAATTTTAAACAATAATCCGTGTTCTACACATTTAAAATAAAAAATTATCGTAACTGCTCAAAAACATAGTAAAAACATTAAAAATTTGAATTTTCAGAAGCTAAAGGAAAAAAGTAATATTTTAATGGACCTAAAAATCTTATAAAAAGTCCAAAAAGTAAAAAATCTTTTACCATTTTTGTTTTTATCATTTGAGAGTCATTGAGTGCATTTTCACCAAAAACTTCAAAGGTGGATTCTGACCAAATCGATGGATCAAATCACGAACCGCTTTCTCCAGGTAAGAGATATTTTCGTGATCTTCATTTCAATTGCTTTCATTTTTCGTTTCACCACGAATTTAATGCTTTTAAGGGGTTTTATAAATTCAAAAATCGCCCTTGGTGAGTGCAATCGCTCCTCATCAGGTCCGCGCACACTAAACCAAATGTTTACATAGAAAATCATGATTTGCACGGTTTTGGATACCATAACTAAGAAAATATGTTCTGTTCTTAGAAGGGACTCGTGCGTAGTGGCGAGGGCTATCAAAAAACATGATAAAATGCCCAAATTTATTTGCAAAAATTATCGCAATGTTTTCTAATGATCCTTCATGTTTATTTGCAGGGTTTTGATCTACAAAAATGGAGTGCAGGGAGAGAGAACACGAAGATCGGGATGTAGAATATTTGAATCATCCATAAACACTACAAGCCCTGATAGATTGTGGCTTATACAATTTTTTTGTGATCTTGAGCATGAAGGCTCAGCTATATTTGATAGCATGGATGGTGAAAACATGGAATGTTCAAGAAGTGTGCTTTCAAATTGGAGACCATTGACTCACCATATATGCATATGAAATTTATTTCTTGACTGGGCTTTCACGCCACGGATTTGAAATTTCTTTGTATGGGCACAGATGAGGTGGAGAAACAACTACCACTTACCTACTGCAACATTGTTTTCCAGGGGCCAAGCTCAAAGACAAACAAATTGACATCAAAACCCATGAGAGGCTTCCTTTTAGGACCATTTATTTTATTGTTGCATGACTATTTCGGAGTGCAGCACTTCATTTACTCACCAAGGCTCAAATGTAGATTTATGTGGAGTGTTCGCTGCCTACCATATTCAACTTGTGTGAGGGAGTTGTTTCCAATCTCAAAGGGTAACTAACTAGATTAAATACTGGAAAACTTAAAATATTTGGGTATGGTGCCATTGTGATCTCCTTTTCTCTAGAGAGGATCCCTCTTCTTTCCCCACAGGTATCTATAGTTGTAGGAGGACTGCGAGGTCATCGTATGCTGAAGTGGGTTACGTTGATGACACGCCATGGAGATGGTGATGGGCCAACTTTTAGATATACTCATGACTTCTTTCAATGGGTGGAACGTCATATTATCATGATCAAGGACTTTCCATATGCAGGCATAGATTACATTAGTGACCTAGATATACCACTTCCTGTCATAATGTAGTGGGGTGACATAAGTAAAAATTTCACATTTTGGTTGTTTTGTGTTTTTCAATTTTTATTTTTTTTGGCATCCAAAACTAACTATCCAAAAATCATGTAGATGTGGGCTCATTCAGACCAAAAGGACTACATCGATTTGATAAACGTGGTGAGCAGCCAACATCTCCCATGGTACAAAACCCCAATCACCAGAGGCTTTGACTAATCTTGAGCACAATCTGGAGAGGTTGACTCTGGATATGCCAGATGTTGGGATAGATGATTTTCCTCTTTGTTTCCATATGCATACCATGGGAGTTCCTGGGCCAATCAGTCGCTTGCTACGACGATTAGCTCACGCCATCGTCTGCTACCATGATCATCATGCTTAGCTGCGATTCATAGGGATAGATTTTGGTTTTTTGATGTATCAGCATGTTTGGATAATAAAGGCCATAGGGCCTGATGTATTGGATGACATTTTTGAAAGCCAAAACTTTTACATACATTTTGATTAAGAACTACTACTTTTATCTCATTTTATCTTGTCCAACATGTGGATGGGTATTGTTTTTCTTCCTTATAGATGTTACATATGTCGATTTAACACATAATTATCCAATGGATTAGTTAATGTGTTTAAATGTCTTGGAATATGTTTATATTCGATGTAATCAAATTATCTCTCCAAGAGACGAACCCACAAAAACATTCTTAACATTGTGGAACTTCTTACCAAATAGACATCGTTTAAATGTAATAATATGAGTTGAGAATCTAACCTAATTATCAATCAATGAATACCAAAAGAAATGGTGTCAGATAATAGCTCAATAACTGCACTATATTTTGTGATTTTATTCGTTGTTCGACCAAGGCATATTCCATGAATAGAATCTAACTCATCAGTGGGTGAATAAATAACCAAAGTTGCGGAAGACAAATTCTTAGTACTATGACTAGTGCCATCGACAAAGCCAATGTAATTTTGAGGGAGCGTTGACATTTGCAAATCAAGTGTAACACAAGATAAGTAGCAGAAAATTGTAAAAAGATGTTAAAATTGCCCCACACACACAAAAAATATGATACAACAATATACAAAGTATTCACATAGTGAATTAAGCATAATATTTCTTCAATTAAAGACCATTTATGGGCTTTCCTAAAGAAATGTCATCATAATCAACTAGCTCATAAGCTCCTTTTTCCAATACACATTTTATAATATAAGGACCATGCCACATGGGCTCGAATTTACCGACACCTAATTTATCGTGCCCTTGATCATAAACCAAGACTAGGTCACATTCTAAATATGAGCAAGGATTTACATTTTGATAAAAATGTTCTTTAGCTCATTTCTTATTAGTCTCACTAGCTAATGAAGCATCACGACGAGTCTCATCTAATCGTGCTAAGTACAAAAAACATTCCTCCTCTGCATAACTGGCTAGTAATAATTTGATTGCCAGTTTTAATTACGGTATTTCACATTCAATACTTAAGACTGCTTCCAGACTGTAAACCAGCTAGAAGGGAGTAAAACCAGTTGAAATTTTTCCTAAGGGACAATATGCCCACAAGGCTAGAAAAAACATCAGATGCCAATTTGTTTATGAATTTTGACAATCCGTGTAATCATGGTAGTCAAAACCTTGTTTACGACTACTACTTGGCCATTTTCCTACTCGTAATATGGAGCAAAATTGTCATGATGCAAGCCTAGCTTCACATTAAGTTTGGTCATCATAAAATTTCGAAAATGGCTACCATGACAATAAAGTGTATCATCAACAATAGTGTATTTTTGAGATTGATACCAAATACGATGACGGTCTGTTCAAGTTAATCATGACCAAAAGGTATAGGTTTGAATATATATGATAAAATCTACATACCAAGGGTCTAAAGTACTCATAAGAAAAAGGGATTCATCTGGAAGAGAATCCCTTGCCACGATTTCCATCTCAACATAAGGAAAGTCACATAACAATTCAGCAAACACCAATGGTCTCTTGGACTTAGATTTTATGAGTTCTAAATCAAATTCTTGTAGGATAAATATCCATTTAGAATATTTCCCCCTAGAAAATGTCTCGTAAGAATGTAAACCATAGGGTTGCAGTCTAAAATCATTGTTGTTTTACATAAGATAATGTAACGACAAAATCTTTGGACAACTTGAACGGATGCGAAGGCCAATTTATCCATATGTGCATATTTTATCTCGGTTTTCATAAGATTTATACTCAAATAACATATCAAATTTTCATCATTCAACTCGTCTTCCTAAACTAAAACCATGCCAATCGTGACATTGGATGCATCTAAATACAAAAAGCAGTCTCGATGATAATCAAGTGGATGCAACAACGGTTTAGGATTCAACATGTGTTTGAGTGCATCAAAAGATTTTTGAGAAACTTCATCCCATGTAAATGAGATGCCCTTTTCAACAGTCGAGTAAAAACTTTAGTTAGATCAACATAGTTCTAGATGAATCGATGTAAAAACACTTCTTTCCCTTGCAAACTTTGGAGTTGGTGTCAATTGGAAGGAGGAGGAAAATTCATAATATCCTCTACCTTAGGTGGATCGACATGAATGCCTTCCTTTGATACAACAAATCCTATTAATCAAACAGATTGTACATAAAACACACATTTGTGAAGATTCAAGCGTATATTGTATTGTCGACATCTAATAAAGATAACTCTCAAATGCATTGGATGATCTTCTTGTTTTAGTGAATGGACCGGTAAAACATCCAATTAAGGTTGTACAATGTGCTTGATATCGTGAAATGTATAAGACATGGCTCCTTGAAAGGTTGTGCTCGCATTATTTAATCCAAATGGGAGTTTCCGATAAGAAAAATTTCCCCATGGACAAACGAAAGTGGTTTTATGTTGATCAGTAGGGAGTATGTTGATTTGATTGTATCCGGAAAATCCATCCATAAAATAAAATAAAATAAAATAAGATTTCATTACCAGCACAATCGTAAATGATTTGGTCGATATGGGGGTTAATAACCCTATAATCTATGCATAATATGATGGCCTCTTACTTGTTAACATGGAAAATATTGGAAACCCAAATAGTCAAGGGAATTGGATAGATAAAACCTGCTTTAAGCAGTTTTTCAACCTTAGATTTGGTAACAAAATCCTTTCGTGGATGCACTAGATGTAACCTTTTCCTAATAGGTTTAGCATCCGGGTAAGTCTTAATTTCATGAACAACAATACTCGGGTAAATTCCTGGAATTTCCTCATACGACCAGGAAAAAATTTCACGGAATTCTTGAAATATGGCTTTGTACGTTTGAATTTCTTCAAGTGAGCATGAAGCACCTATGTTAATGTTCTCGATAATTCCAGATTTGATTGAGATATTAATTGGAATGGTTATAGATATTTTTCCCAAATTATTTTTAGATTTAGAATAAAGAATTGACATAGGGAATTCAGGATTATTTATGATCTTAGGCTCATTCTCGATTTTATCAAGGTTAGGAAGAAAATATGAAAGATGATGATAGTCATCCCATGGCATTTCATACAAATTCATTATCTCCATAACATTTTCATCAGTTGGAAATGTATCATCAAAAGGATCAAGAAATGAAATTGATTCTAACCAAGTTAATTAAGAATAATCATTAATGGTCACATTCACTCGATCAATTTCAGAAGGTGGTGGATTGGAAAACATTTGAAATGCCTGATAAGATAATTCAAGTGTGATTAAAGGCATCTTGTTGCCATACAAGGTCAATTCATATTCTAAAGGCATAATCAAATGATCATAAGATTCCATAGTGCTTGATGAGATCATTTTAACCTTGGAAACGTTAGGAGGAAGGTTCAGTGGAGGGAGTGCAAAAGTTCCAATAAGTGACAAATCCTTAAGCAAACCAACACCAATATCCTCATAGCTAGTAATTATTTTCCCCACAAAAGGTACACTAGCCTTAGAGTTAGGGTCGGAAATATAGTAAGATAACTAGTCTACTTTTACTATTTTCCCTTGATGAGGAAATAATATCATGCGGAAAAGTGAAGAGACCACTGCGGACATAGTATAGGTCCAACTTTGACCTAGTAAAAGGTTGTAATCAAGCTAGGCATCAACAACTTCAACTTCGATGGCAACCGTATTTCCTTCTAACTCTATTGGTAGATCACTTAAGATACTGTAAGGACGAAAACCTCTTCCATCAAAGGCTTTTAGAGTGGTACGAGATTGATTGATAGTTGGATAGCCCAAAGCTTTCCAACAAGCAATAGACATGACACGCGTAGAGGCTCCTTCGTCAATCACTAAATGGAACACTTGTTTGGTTTTAACAAAAACAGATATTTGGAATGTCAATTGATGTGGGAGTCTAGGTATATGACTTTCAATATCAAAGATGATAAGATTAGAATCCTGAGGACATTTTTGCAACACTTCAAGAGCTAAGATTGCTGAAGAAGACATCACCAGGTCTTCAACAATGTTGTAGTTCTGAGCAGCTCTAACATGTGGGTTGAAAGTTTATTTTCGAACAACACCTTTAGGAGGTGGTTGAATAATCATGTTAGCTTTTGTTTTCTCAATATGTAATGGTTCATGAGGAGAAGGAATTGAATTGGAAGGTTGACTAGATGGACTAGCATTGTTTCCATTTACTGCAGGACCATTAGATCCATAACATTTTGAGCTTGTTTCTACCATAACTTGCGAAGACATCATCATGATACTTGTCAATGTGGAAGAAGAATATGGATTATGTGAAACCATTTTACTGTCTTGAGAAGGAAAAGGATCCTTCAAAACAACAAGAGTTGGATAAAATTTTATGAATTTGGTAACCTCTTCCTAATGTGGGCATATCTTCATATAATGATCTCCATTACATATTATACCAGGATAAATAGGTTTCTTTTTCTTTTCAGTAGGTTCATTTTTATTCGGTTTCTCTTTCTGAGAAGTATTCTTATTTTTTTTTCCTTTCCCCTTCTTTTTACCTTCAGATCGTTGATTCTTGCCAGTAGATGATTCTATGGAATTAATCTCAGAAGTAGTTTCCAGAGAATGGTTTTCAGTGGGTGAATCTTGTATAGCCAAAGTCTGAGGGTTTTTATAATTATTATTTTTACCCTTATACTAATAGCTAACATAACCAATTACACCATCAGCGGTGTTATATCCTATAGGAGTTGAGTGTAGTTGATCTAAGATTATCGAAAGAGGTAGATTCAGGATTTTCTTTTACAAGGTGCTAGATTATGTATAAACTAGGTCAAGGTACTTGGCATGAGAAATTACGTGTTGTTCTTCTACAACACCTCATTTAGAAACATCCTCGATAATATCAGGAAGTAATGATTTTGTAAACCATTCAGCCAAAATTTGATCTGGAATATAAACCTTGACTAAACGACGCCTACATCTCCATTCATGTATATGATCTGAAATGTAAGTATATGTCGGTTGTTTTAGGTAAGTCAAAAGTTTAGTTCCAGTGTCATTTCAAATTGGTAGTTGAAAACATGTCAAAAATGTTTTCGCTAAAGAGTTGAAATTATGGAAAGAAGCGCAAGGTAACTCAATGTACCATTTTGCTTCCAAACCAGTTAAATTTCGTTGGAAAAGGTGTAATATGATAGAAGTATTGATCAATGGATAATAATAGATAGGATCATTTGTCAGCTAGGATAAATCTATAAAATCTAAGGTTCTAATGTACGATAACTTTTGGTTGAAGTCTTGTTGCGGATTTTTGATAACCCTTAAGGTTAAGTCTAACCCGTGGAGGAGGATACCCAGGATATCCTAGAATAGCTTGTGCAGTTGGTATTTTCATTCCTCCAAGGTAGTCGAGGTGAGTCATATTAGGTTGCGGTTGAAATGGAATTTGAAAAGTATGCCCAGGGTATGGTTGACTCTATAACGGTGGAATTTGAAGCATTTGACCCAAGTAGTATTTCCCATGTAAAAGTTGACTTTGTAAAGGTTGAATTTGGACAGACTGGCCTTGGAAAAATTGACCCTGTAAAGGTTGGCTTTGAAAAGCTTGACCTTGAAAAGGCTAGCTTTGAAAAGCTTGACCTTGATATGGTGTTTTCATTATCCCTATACTAGGTTGTCTGATAGGAAACTGAGTTGAAGACTGGAAAGTAGGACTAGTTTGATAAGAACATGCCTGAGGGATAGCCAATGTAGGTTGTTGAACAAGTATTTGAGGGGTAACTTCGATAGTCATTTGTGATACTCCTAGGATAGGTGTCGGAGGTGAACTTGGAACTGGTTGTTGAATAGTAGACTGAACAGGTGTTTGAGGTCTACTTTGAATAAGTTGTTGAACTGGTTGTTGAATAGGTGGTTGAATTGGTTACTGAACAAGTGTTTTTGGAATTCCTTGGATAAGTTGTTGGATAGGTGTTTGTGGAATCCCCTGGACAGGTACTAAAATACTTGGAATAGGTATTTGAGGAATAGATTGTCCACCATGCTGGACAGGGTGATAAACTAGAACTTGTGGAGCAACTAGAATAATCTCTTGAGTAAAAGTAGGGTTCCAAATAGTATTCATCCCAGGGTAAGGATCACCAATCAATGGTTGAGACACAACAGGTTGGCATGGACTGACTTGAGGTATCTGACCATAATTTCTAGTAAAAGGTTGTCCTCCAACTGTAGGATATGATCCAACAACAAGTTGTCCTCCAAGTGGAGGATAAGGTGATTGCCCCCTAGGAGGATAATAAACATCAATCGGGGTTACTTAAGGATTACCTAAATTACCATATATCATGTTAACATATTGATATAATGCCAAAGGTGCTTCAAGTATGGAAGTCATGCTCTGAATAGTAGTGGTAGATAAACTAGATGACCAAGTAGAAACTCGAGGGGAAGGAATAGCTCCTAAAAACCTTCCAATAAGTGATCGGTACCCAGCAGGAACTTAAGGACCCCCATACAATAATGACTCCTGAGAGTTGGTATACATAGAGGTATCAGTGGGTTGTCCCCTAGGATGAATTTATGACATGTTTCATCTTGGTGAAAAGTAAAAAGGAGTGTGGTTACATGGAAGCCCTTGACCTAAAAAGTCCAAGGGGGTAGAATACCAAGGATCTGGATGGAAAGGATCAAAAGGAATTCTTGGAAAAAATGTTGGTCCACTAGTAGTACTAGGAGTACCTAGTGATTCTTCCTCCTCTCTTCCAATAATACCTTCAATACTAATAAGACCAAGAGGTAGTTTGGATGTAATTATAAGTTTCCTTCTAGGTGAAGGTGGTTCAGGAGTAAGAGCTATAACAGCTGAAGGTGATTTAGGTTTGGAAATATTAGATTGGGCTTCTTCAACTTCTGGTTCAATTAATTCTATGTCTGAAATTTCTCCAGTATCATATTCTCTTTGAATAATTTTGAGAACTTCTAACCCAGATTGAACTAAGCCTGATTATACTTCTTGGGTTTGAATCACTTAAGTTTCTACTATCTCATATTCTACAACTGTAGATGTTTCAAGTTGTTCTGAGGTTCCGGATCCTATTGATGTTTACTTCTTAGTTTTAATTTTTTCCAATTGAATATGTGTATAATCAAGGGATAAATCCTGCATTCTTTGTGAATGCCTTAGTGAATCAGTGATGACAAATTTTTATTAAGAATCCAAAATAATATTCACAATCCAAATGTCACGTCTCTAAAAAGTAAAAACAATAAAATCAAACACACTAGTAAATCTAAGGAATCAAACCATGCAAACAAGCTTTTCACAGTGAAATCACTAGTTGGTGATGAAATCCAATGTCGTAGATATCAATGTGAAAAGTGGCTAAAGATAGAGTAGGTGGAACCAATTACACTAACCACCTACTTAATGTACATGATCTAGTGCAAGTAACTTCACTTATGCCATCTCAAGTGAAGAATACCCTCCAAAAATATCCAAGTGAGTCTGTCCAATGTCTTTTCCAGGTACAAAAAAGACTTCCTTTCCACTGTCACCTTGGGTAATAGCCCTAATATTATGGTCTCTACCACTTAAGAAAATTTAACCTTGGGTGATAGTTGCATATCAAACTTACACGCAAGGGCAAAGTAACACAGCTCAATCCCCTTGAAAGTTTCTCAACATGGTTAATCTGAGGTTTACTTCCAAGTGATTCCCAAGTAGCTTTCAACATCATTTCTAATACGTGAAAATCACTCTATCGTAACCAATGAAGTGGGGTTGATCACTCCACTAGGTATGATATGATCTCATCCTTAGCCCCTTTGTAAGGGGAGATTCCCAAATCCAAACTGTAATAAATGGATTTACTTCCTATCGCAAGATTCTAATGTTTGTTTGCAAATTTGGAAAGTTAACTCACTTCCCTATTCCAAATCCCTACAACTTGATCTACTGTAGGTGGAAAGAGCCCTAAGATAATAAAAATTCTAAATTAATTTTATTAGCATTGTTTTTAAAGTTGTTACTTACTAAAAGGGTAAATGGATGTGAAACTGATGGTGTTATGACCTTATGCAAAACCTTAATGCACTCGAACATGATATTGTGATCTTTCCATTTTAATGAATTTCTAACTAAAGTAAGGAGAGATTCTTCTCAAATTTTCAAAGAAAATGCAAAAACTCCTAATCTTCCAATATCCCTTTTCATGAATGCAAATATTTAGTTTCAAATTACCCAAATGCAGAAATTAACCTTTAAATTTTCAATTCGCCCAATAACTCAAAAACCTTGAAACTTTCCTTTAACATACAATCACTCGGAATTTTCAAAATGCACAAGGAAACCAATCAAATTCTTAAAATGAATTTCTTCTAATGAATGTTATGAATTTAATGTTTTCTAGAGTACAATTCTGAAAAACTTCAGCACTAAAAGAAGAATAGCTTTTCGTTTCAAGTTCATCAAAAGAACTTTCATAAAAAAATACCCATTCTTGAAAATCATTACTTTTCATTAACAAAACAATCTTTCACAAATAATTAAAATAAACACTATATCTAATTTGTTTGAAATAAGAAAGACAGTAAGGTAGAAAATCAAGACCAAACGATCCTTCTTTTGATAGATCTACAACACACGAGATGAAGCTTTTACCCTAATTCATGAGAACAAGAAATTTTCAAGAAGACTCTTTCACAACGCTCGATTGAACTAATAGAGACTTTTGGAAGGTGTAAACAAGTGTAATCAAGCATAAAAAACAAAAGTTTCTGGACTTAGTGAAGGGAACACTCAAATTTTCAAAAAAATTAGGTATGTGTGCAGGCAACAGTTCAATCCAGTGCACATACGCATTGTTGCTAAAGGCTCAATGCGCATAAATATGCTCTGTGGATAAAGATAAAGTGTGCACCTCGGGAAATTTTTATAAAAAATAAATGAAACAAATCACAAAATCCAAAATTTCAATATCTTTCAGACACTCAGATAGGGCTATGAGAAAAGGTTCAAAAGTCAAAACAACGAGATGATGGAGAATGAGAAGTTCCCCAATGGAGTCGCCAATTTGTTAGGTGCACTAGTCCTTCTGGCGAACAAGATGGATCTCCATAGATCTCAAAAAAAACCTAGTAAAAAACAAGAAATTAATTGTTACCTTTCTGTTGAAAATAGCAACAAGAAATGCTAAAAATAGCATTGCTATAGATAGCATTTCAGGATATATTCCAATTTTTATTTTTCCTTGAATTAAAATTCGAATTTAGTCTCAGCAACTGTTTGAAAAATAATTAATTAATTCATCTTGAGTTAATTAGTTGAAGAAATTCAAACATGAAGTCTTTGTGAAGTCATGCAACAGTTATCCCTTTGATTGAGGAAGTTATCCCTTAATTAAGGAGATAAGGATGAGTTGTATTTGAGTTGTAATTAGTTAGCTCAGTTAACTGAGTTAAGTCCAGTTAAATTAGTTCCAAACAGTTTGTGGAACTAATTGTGAGTTTAGTCAGTTAATGCATGCATGCATGCAACTAGTATTCTCCAGATAACTGAATATTCTCTCATAAATAACTCATGCATGTCAGTTCAGACAAAGACCTAATTGAGATTAAACGCTGGGACAATGTACTATCAGTTGCAAGAATATTCCTATGAGAATATCTCTTGCATGCAGAAGGAATTCATTCCTTGAGGATTAAGCAATTTCTACAGAGGGCAGAGAAGTGTGTGAGGTGAGAATCACACAGGTTACAGCTGGAGGACCCAAGGAAAATTTCGCAAGGAAATAGGAAGCTTGGAGGACAGAGGGGAAGGCATATGTGTTGTTTATTCTGTCTATGAGAAGCAGTGAGGGATTGTACTGAGAGCTAGATACCTTGAGAGCTAAAGCCTTGTGTAATCCTGAGATATTCCCACTTGTATGATAATACAGATAGCAGCTTTTTTAGTTGAGGCTTTCCTCGGAGTATTCTTCTGTGTTTCATGTGTGATTGATTCTTCTTCTCTGTTACATGTGTTCTATTTGATCTTTCTCAAAATAGATTAAGCTTCCGCAAGTTTGATTGTAGAATTATATTAAGTATTTTGCTTTAGTACATTGCATAATTAGTTTAATCTATAGTGAAAATTTCTACATGGTATCAGAGAAAAGGTGACCAGAGCTATGAACAACATATTAAGAAGGGAAAAGTTTCAAGTTTCAAGTTCTTTATTGCAGGTAAAAAATTAATTTCTTATCACATCTCAAAGTTCACCAATGGCGTTCAATGGCCTAAGACTCGAGTATGCCCTGGATGGAAGCTCGAATTACATAGCATGGAAGGATCACATGGAAGCGGTATTAGAAGACAATGGTTTGAAGGACTTCATTGATCAAGAAGTCCCCAAGCCAGCAACAGCTAATGCCCAAGAATTGGCAGAATGGAAGAAATGTGTGGCGAGAGTGAGGAGGATTCTGCTGGAGGGAGCTCGAGACCATATTGTCTCAAGTCTCCATGGGAAGGAGACTCCATTTTCAATGTGGAAGACATTGAAGGACCTATATCAGAACAACAGCGACCAAAGGAAACTGGCGTTGAAGGACAAGCTTCTGAAAATCAAGTGTGAAAAGGGCGACACAATTTCTACATATCCGAACAAGCTCACCACCTGCAAAGATGATCTTGGAAGTGTAGGAATCACGATAGCCGATGATGATATGGTGAGTCTTTCTCTCCTCGGTCTCCTAAGAGCTAGCATAGCTACCGGGACTCAGTGAATGGAAAAGAGCAACTACCAGATTGGGAACGATCGTGGTCGGATCTGATGCAGGAGGAGATTAGGACAAGCACCAAAGATGGTTCTTCATCTAAGCATGATGATGAAGAAAATCTAGCCTTAGCTAGTAAGGCTAGGAAATGGAAAGGGAATTCTTCCCATTCCAAATCAAGTTCTTCCCATGGTGGAAAGAAGATTGACAAATCTAAAGTGAGATGCTTTAATTGTCATGAGGTGGGCTATTATGCAACTAATTGTCCATTGAAGAAATCCAAGAAGGGATCCTCGAAAGGATCAGAAGGTGAGGCACTAGCCTCACAGTTCAAATTGGATTTTACCCTCATCACATGCATGGTTTCATCAATGGTGGGTTGTGTTTGGTACCTAGACAGTGGAGCCTCATTCCACATGACCGACGATAAGAGTTTATTCAGTACCTTGGAGGAGAAGGACCTCCAGATGAGCATAGAGATGGGTGATGATGGAAAGTACTGTATTTCAGGTGAAGGTACGGTTGTGTTTTAGAGGGAGCATGGAGCTCCTCTCACCTTGACTGATGTAAATTATGTGCCTGGACTGAAGAAAAACTTGGTATCGGTCATGATGTTTGAAGACAAAGGATATGATGTAGTCTTCAGTAAAGGAAAGGCATTCTTGAGACACATAGCCACGGGTTAGACCAAGAGGATTCAGATTCAAGTGAAGAATCTCTACAAGCTGGAGGTAGATGAGTGTACTGCATTGAGTTCCAAAGCAGAATTGGTGCAATGCCAAGATATTGGTGAGTTATGGCATAGGCGGTTGGGCCACTTGCACCATGGGGCCTTGAAGATAATGCAATAGATTTCTACCGAACTTCCCAAAGGTAAACTTGAGTAAGTGGACACATGCAAAGGTTGTACCTTGGGTAAGTATGCAAAATATTCCTTTCATGATCGAGACAGTCAAGCTAAAGCAATCTTGGAGTGAGTTCATACAGATGTGTGTGGACCATTCTCGACAGCCTCCACCGCTAAACAAAGGTATTATGTGATTTTCATTGATGATTTTTCTTGTAAATGCTGGATCTATTTCATGCAGAATAAGGATCAAACCTTCTCAAGGTTTTGTGACTTCAAAGCCTTGGTTGAGAAAGAATCAGGAAAGAAGATCAGGGCCTTAAGAAGTGACAATGGTGGAGAGTATGTCTCTCAAGAGTTTAAGGACTTCTGTGCAGCAAAAGGAATCAAATGGGAGTTGACGGCCCCTCATAAACCACAACAGAATGGGGTGGCCAAGAGGAAGAACAGAATGATTATGGGGGTAGCTCAGGCGATGTTACATGACCAAGGCCTACCACTTCACTTGTGGGCTAAGGCATGCAACACAACGGTCTATTTGCAGAATAGAAGCCCGCATCACATACTTGGGATGAAGACACCAGGGGAAGCTTTCTCCGGGAAGAGACCAGATGTGGGTCACTTCAGGATCTTTGGCTCATCGGTTTATTGCCATGTGACCAAGGATTCCCAGAAAAAGCTAGAGCTAACAGCAGAGTTGGGGATACTTGTGGGGTACAATGGTACTCCCCACAACTATTGGGTGTATTTTCGTACCAATGAGAGGACAGTGGTTCACAGAGATCTTAAGTTCAATGAGCTAAAGCCCATGCAAGTTTCCCTTGAGAGGGAGCTCAAGCTACAGGAAAAGCAGGAACTTTTGGTTCCTAAGGAGGAGGAGCTTCAGACTGATGTAGAGCGGCTGCATGTAGAGGTTCCAGGAGTGGAGACATCCACTCATGCAGAGTCTTTTAGAGAGGGGCAAAAACGCACAAGGGAAGATGACAGATTGTTGATGGATGCGAGAGAGAATGTGGGAGAGCCATCTTCTCAGCACAAACAGAGGAGGTCACCTGAGCGATACACTGGTTACATGGACCTTGTTGGGGAATGTGTTGAGACCGAGCCATATTCCTTTGAGGAAGCAGTGCAGTAGCTGATTTAGGTTGATGCTATGGTGGAGGACTATGACTCCATAGTTTGGAACAGTGTTTGGGATGTGGTTCCAAGACCGAAGAACAAGTTAGTTGTGAGTTCCGGTTGGCTTTAAAAGGTAAAGCAAGTTGCTGATGGTAGTGTGGAGAAACATAAGGCAAGGTTTGTTTTCCGTGGTTTCTCACAGGTCGAGGGGATTGACTATGATGAGACTTTTGCTCCTGTATAAAGATACTCATCTATCATATCGATGTTGGCACTATTAGAACAGATGGGTTGGAAGATCCATCAGATGGATGTGAAGACTGCATTCCTCAATGGAAAGATTGAGGAAGAGGTGCACATAGAGCAGCCGAAAGGATTTGAGACCTTCGATCATGAGTCGCATGTGTGCCGACTCAAGAGAGCTTTGTACGGGCTTAAGCAAGCACCTCGTACTTGGTACACCAGGATCGAAAACTACTTCACTGGGTTGGGCTTCACAAAGAGTGAAGCGGATGCGAACCTGTACCACATCATGGTAGAAGGTAAGCCATTGATCATTGTTCTTTATGTTGATGATCTAATATGAACAGGTGATGATCACTTGATCAAGTTCTGCAAGGAGGATCTTGCAAGAGAGATCGAGATGAAAGACATGGGTCTCATGCACTACTTCCTAGGCATGGAAGTGTGGCAGAAGGATGGGGAAGTGTTTGTGTCTCAAGGAAAGTATGCCAATGAGATACTCAGGAGATTCCACATGGAGAAGTTCAAGCCCATGCAGACTCCTCTAGCATGTAACTGGAGGAGGGAGGATGCTACTTCAGGTGAGGTAGTAGCAACTACTATGTATCGGTAGCTTGTGGGTTCATTGATGTATTTAGTGAACACACGACCAAATTTGTGCTTTTCCGTGAACCAGCTGAGTCAAGCTATGGTTCAGCCTACCAAGTTGTTTTGGAAGGAAGCGAAGCATGTTTTGAGATACCTCAGAGGCACATCTCAGTATGGATTATGGTACAAACGGACAGAGGGAGTGAAGCTTCATGGCTTCACAAATGCAGATTGGGCAGGGAGTCCATCAAATTGGAAGAGCACATCAGGAGGAATTTTCAACCTTGGTTCAGCTACAGTTTCTTGGTACAGCAGGAAATAGAGGCCAGTTGCACTTAGCTCAGCAAAGGCTGAACACATGGCTGCAAGCCAGGCAGCATGTGAGGCCATTTGGATGCGGAAAATTCTAGTTGGTTTGTATGATTAGAGGATGGATCCAACTGTGATCTATTGTGATAATCAAAGTTGTATCAAACTCTCTAAGAATCCAGTATTTCATGACAGGTCCAAGCACATCGACATCCGGTATCATCATCTTCGAGACTATGTGGTGAAGAGGATCATGTTGTTGCAGTATATTTCGACCGAGGAGCGAGATGCTGACATTTTGACTAAGGCATTGTCAAAGTGTAAATTCGAGTTCCATAGGGACAGGTTCGGGGTGGCAGATAATCCCTTTCTTGTTGAGAGGGAGTGTTGAAAATATAAACAAGAAATGCTAAAAATAGCATTGCTATTTATAGCATTTCAGGATATATTCCAATTTTAATTTGTCCTTGAATTAAAATTGAGAATTAAAATTCGAATTTAGTCTCAGCAACTATTTGAAAAATAATTAATTAGTTCATCTTGAGTTAATTAGTTGAAGAAATTAAAACATGAAGTCTTTGTGAAGTCATGCAACAATTATCCCTTTGATTGAGGAAGTTATCCCTTAATTAAGGAGATAAGGATAAGTTGTATTTGAGTTGTAGTTAGTTAGCTCAGTTACCTTAGTTAAGTCCAGTTAAATTAGTTCCAAACAGTTTGTGGAACTAGTTGTGAGTTTAGTCAGTTAATGCATGCAAGCATGCAACTAGTGTTCTCCAGATAACTGAATATTCTCCCATAAATAACTCATGCATGTCAGTTCATACAAAGACCCAGTTGAGATTAAAGGCAGGGGTAGTGTACTATCAGTTGCAAGAATATTCCTATGAGAATATCTCTTGCATGCAGAAGGAATTCATTCCTTGAGGATTGCGCAGTTTCTACAGAGGGAAAAGCAGTATGTGAGGTGAGAATCACACAGGTTACAGTTGGAAGACCTAGGGAAAACTGCGCAAGGAAATAGGAGGCTTGGAGGACAGAGGAGAAGGCATATGTGTTGTCTATTTTGTCTATGAGAAGTAGTGAGGGATTGTACTAAGAGCTAAAGCTTTGTGTAATCCTAAGATATTTCCACTTGTATGATAATACAGATAGCAAGGTTTTTAGCTGAGGCTTTCCCCAAAGTATTCTTATATGTTTCATGTGTGATTGATTATTCTTCTCTATTCTATGTGTTCTATTTTATCTTGCTCAAAATCAATTAAGATTCCGCAAATTTTATTGTGGAAGTAGATTAAGTATTTTTCTTTAGTACATTTCATAATCAGTTTAATCTACAGTGAGAATTACTACACTTTCCTTAGCTTATGACTAATTGAAACAAGTAATATATGAAGAATCATTTACCAATTTAACGAAGTTCCTGTTGAAGTCCTTTCAGTGATTTCCACAGCCAGCTTCTCCTCGATGCTTTAGAGGCCTTTCCAATGCTTTCCACAACTTCTCCATGATGCTCCAAAAGAGATCTGCATAGACAAAAACATATAAAAGATCAAAGCATCTAGCATATACAATCAAAGGTAAATGAATTTCTTAACTCAACATACATCATAAGTTGAATCAATAACCATTTATAAACCATGTGAGTGATGTAGGAATCTCACAAATAATATCAGAGTAGACATGATTAGGAAAGAAAATTTTATTTTTATTGAATTCAAAGGAGAACAAGATTACAACCTAATTTCCTTGATGTCAGAAGCCTCTTCCCATGATATCCTTCTCCTTGGATGAAAATCCTTCTAACCCTATTTATGCAGCATAAGCCTACCTTCAATGGTCCTCCCAAACCCTCTGGCCCATTTTTAAATTATAAGCAAAGAGGAGGAGGTTTGGGATCTACTTCCTAAGGGATGAGATCCAAAAATGGTGTGATAAGGGATCCACAGAGATAGGGAATTAGCTCCATGATGAGAGGGATCAGTCTTGAGTAAGCATCAATTTGAAGCTTTTAGTTGGGAAATATTAGAATAACAAAGCTTCTAGACTTTACTTTTTATTTTTACTTGCATTGAGTCATGTGCGCATTCCATAGTGTAAGACAGAGCATACTTTTGCACTAAATTTAATGGTGAAGTCTTCATATGCATAGAAACTAGATAGGGAACTACGCAGGCAATCAAAAATAGGTTTTTGGGCCTTGTACTCCAAAAATTTATTCTCTTTGGGATTTTCCAGGTTCTAGCCTTGCAAGGGGATGCTTTGGAACACTTTGATGGATAGCAAAAGATCCAGAGTGATAGTCATTTTCCTAATGCGAAAAGATGACATGTAGTACCAAATGGCACCACCAAAAACTTGTAATGTCCATACATGGTCCTAAAATTTGTCTTATGGATGCCTTCATTCTTAATTTAAACCTAATGATAACTTTGCCACAAGTCTGTTTTTGAAAATACCGCAACTTATCTTAACTAAGAAAGTAGGTCATTAACTCTATGTAGTGGGTACTTGTTCTTCACTGTTTCTTTATTTAGCTGTCAATAATCAATGCATAACCACATCATGCCATCCTTTTTCTTTACAAACAAGATTGGGGCTACCTAAGATGACATGAAAGGCTTTATGTATCCCTTGTCCAAAATTCCCTTCAATTGTAATTTCAATTCCATCATATTTGGCATACTCCTACGATATTGGGCTTTCGAGAGTGGCACTAATATAGGAAGAAAATCAATGGAGAAATTGATTTCTCTCATGGGTGGAAGTCCTAATATTTCCTCAGGACACATGTCGTTGAACTGCTTTAAGACGAAGTTGACTTCCCTTTCGACCTCACTACTATATGGCTCACTGGTCACCTGGACCACATACATGATGCATCATTTTTTTCACCTCTTTACCTATAGTGTTGATATTTGTTAGATAGAAACATGCTTCCTTATTCCTTGAAGCACCATTTCCTCACCTTCATCACTAAGGAATTCCAATGACTTATCATTAAAATCCACTTTGGGACTATGGTTCAAGCTAATCCATGTTGATTAGGACATCATATGAACCCAAGGGAGAGAGATTGATGGTGGTGGTAGTGGAAATGTTGTGTAACTCCATGGGACATGATTCCCACTAAGTCTTTCACTCGCTTTTTAGCTCTTGTGGCTAGCTGGTCATCCACAATTTTCATGAGTCTTCCTTTGCATAGCAAATTTCTCAACGATCATTGGGATAAAATAGAAAAACTTAGAACCTGGGTCAATTAAAATTTAAACAAGCTAGTTGACAGCCATACCTTCCATTGCAATCATAGAGGCTTGATTATTTTCTTGTTTGTTGTCCACATAAATTTTAGGCACACTCTTGGTCATATCATTCACCATCGTTGCCTCTTGGATATTATACAACCTTTTGTTGATTTAAGGTTGGCGAGGACAATCCTTCCACATGTGGTTCTCTCCACATGTCCAATACTAGAGCGGTCCTCTCTTGAACTTTGTGTCTTCCTCTCTTATGGATCTAGCATATTGATATTTATTAGAAGAAATGTAATTATTTTGGAATTATCCCTTGGTATAAGGGGTGAACTTTACAACTTTCCCATTTTTCTTGGGTCCTAAGAGTCTCTATCCTCTTCTCTTGAAAAAAAATTTATCCTTCCTCTTCCAATATGATCGAAGTTCAACCTTATGCTTGGATTGATCATCACAATGCTTAGCCTTTCATATGTTATCCTCCAAGGTTCTTGTCTCATCAGAATAAATCTTTTGTTCCATTAATTCTATCTGGACTAGTGCTTGGCCATTTTTCTAATCAATTCCTAAGTTACAATTTGAGGTCAAAGGTCAGTGGTCGGCCTTCACAACAAAATTCCATTAGGGGCTAGTTCCTTCAAAATCCTCTCATTGTCGGTCCAGTTATATGTAAATAGGTTACAAGATATATTTCTTTCCCATCTTAACAAACAATTTAGGGGTTATGTGATGGGTTTGTAGAGTGGAAAGGTGACCTTTCCTTGTTCTTGACTAGTCTTGAGGTGGATTACAACCTAAGGGCATGAAGTCCAAGCCATAAAACTCCACGAAAACATTGGGCGGTTTAGATTGTCGACTCCTAAATTTGTGTCCCCAAATCCTGAGACCACTAATTCACAATTTATACAAGTTAAACTATCATGCAAAATAAACATATTTCTATCATAGATCTTATAGTTGGATCTAAATTCACATGAATACACAATTTCCATGTTCAACATCTTGATAAAGAACAACATATTCCAAGTAAGAATCAAGAATTCATGAGTATACAAGATATATTTCTAGCCATGAGCTTGACAGTGAGCCTTACAACTCTAAAATTCAACACATTGATAAATACTTAACAAGTTTTCACTATGCATAATATATCAAGAATCATCACATTCCATCAGACCAAATACTTAAGTTATTTACACTTATCTGTGTGATTTATGATGGTTAGAAACTGAAGGAGGGATTTTACTCTCCACTCAACCATAGGCCATCCGCACTCCAATATTTCTTGCACTTGCTCACCCTTGAGCTAGATCCAAAGTTTGAGGGGATGCTTAATTAGGGAATATGATACCCAAGTCTTATTCGATAAGGAGTCCATTGTTCAAGTGGTTTGATAACTTCTCTCCAATAGTACGCACCACAATAACTCACCTTCTCTCTAAGCTAACACACAATGCTTCATCCAATATTAGATGGGTTATGTCTCAATTCTAGGAGATTGAATCAACTACTTTTGGTGGTTTCACAACTACCTTTTCATGGAAAGAACCATAGGGGTCTACATTCCACTATCCATATGGTTTCACAACCTCATGACAAGCATTGTGGTGGCTCATATTTCCTTGTCCTAGTGGTTTAAAAACTAAGTAACAAGCACCAAGCGATTTCATAGTCTCACAACAAACACCACAATGATGCAGTTCCTCCACCAACCTCCCCACTAATAGTTTAGGCTTAGACACACCATCCAGTGGCCTCTATACAAGAGCTATAGCGAATAACACCCTTTCCTTTTGAACATTGGTTCTCAAATAGTCCAATATATTCCACTTGTTTCTTTAGTTCACATGATTCCTTGCTTTTATTTGCAAGGTTGCTTCTTCTAACTTCTTCTCTTGTTCATTTCCTTCCATGTGTTTGCCACCACCTTGATTTTAGCTTCACTTCTTCAACCACACTCAATCTCTTAGACTGTCTAACTATCTCTTCCTTCACACCTCCAATAGTTTTTTTCTGGAGACTTCATTATCACAACGATTTTCCTTGAGGAAGGGGATAGGGATGGGCATATAATCGCCTATGTCTCCTATTCGATAACTTTTATGACTTTTAGGGAAAACTGGTTCTCGGGTTAGATGGTATTCAAGGAAATTAAATGAGGCTTATATGGGCTTCTCATGACACACACGTAGGAAACCAAACAAGAACACAATATGTACTTCAATAGGCACACAACAACTTTCCACAAGCCTTCCATGTAGAGCTTTGGATCTGTATGTCCCTCCCTTCAACCAATCATTATTTTATTTTCACATAAATTTACCTATTTCCATAATTCACACAAGTGTATTTACATATATGAGGTGTTATGGAATGTTGGAAATCAAGAGGTTTTCCATTTTTATATTAGATATCCATTACATGATAATTACTTGTGATACTATTAGTATTATTATTATTATATTTTATTTCTTCATCAAACAATTATCATAAAACATGAAGACCACAAAAGACAATAAAACACAAGATATAGCCCCCATGCTAGGGAAAAACTCATCAAAGGGGAAAACCTAGAAAAATATCTTATTATAATATCTAATCAAATGAGATATCCAAAACCCATAACCACATAAAAATTCCACTTCTAGATGTCAAGACAAGTCTTCCTTTCCTTCAGCAAATCCGTCAGCAAGATATCAACAACAAGAGATGTACCATACGAAATCTTCCACAAACCCTAGCTCAAGAAAAGTAACTTCTTCCTTTCATACTTCAACCCTCCACTTCTTTTTGTGCTTGCGATATTTCAAACCATAAATAATTGACAGTGTGTGTCTAAATGAGCTTCATCTTCCCTCTGTTTATATAGTTTAGAGGGGGTGTGAAGAAACGTGTATATTGGGGCAAGGCCAACTTGTCATGTAAGCTGACTTAGCATCTAGGAAGGTTTCCGTCCGAAAATTTACATTTAAATTTTTATTTTTATTTTTCTTTTACAATAGGTCCAAAATAGGACTTTGACTCTTTTGACTCAAAACCTAGAAGCACGAAGAACATGTTTATCTAGAATAATAATATTTTTTCTTTTTCTTTTGATTTTTACATAAAATACATAATGGTACCAACTATGAAGACTGAACTTAGTTACATTCATCAACATGGAAAAGGGATGTTACACCTCTATCATGGATCCCTACAACATCCACCCTTCAATAGAGTGTGGATTCTGGTTCATGGGAGTGATTGTAGGGGAAAGCAGTTCAGGAACACAAGTCATCCAACGGAGTAGAGAGTTACAATTATAACATCTTAGAGCCCAGTGGGCTACCAACAACATGGTAAATTCTCTTATGTCTAGTCTCTATAATTTATTCAGTTTGGCCTTTTCTGCATGGTGGAATTTTTTTTGTTATACAAGGTGTCTTGGTGGCATTGAGAATTCTTGGGATGTTTTTCTTTATTTTGGCATAAACTCTTTCCCATAGCCCCCCCACAAGAACTGGTCCCTCAAAAATTTTTGTATCATGCCACCCCCTAGTTAGCTTGGGAATAACTTCTAATTTCTTCCATAGCTATGTTTTGGTTTAATGTTGCCTATTTTACCAGTCCTCACCTCCCTTGTGGGTTTACCAACTCTATTTCTTATTCACTCCCAATTTCCATTGCATGATAGAGGATGTGCTCTCTCCATGGCTTTGGGGGTTGTGGCACTTCAAGTAGGCCTTGAGCCCATATTCAAGCCTTGTCTATTGTTGTTATTTTCTATATTGCTACCCCACACGAGATTCAAGTACAAATTCAACAATTGGAAGATTTAATCACTAATGACCATCAAACATATTCTGACTCTTAAATCCAAACTAAAATTTCTTCTAAAATCCAAACTAAAGTTTCTCCTAGGATGGGTGCTCAAAGAAAAATATGAAATTCACAATGCGATAATTGCATGCGTCGATGAAATCCAAAGGGTCTAATGCCACCAACTATCCTTTTGGTTAGCCTCAATGCCTGCTTGGAACATATTGAAGTCATATTAAGTTTGGTCACAAATCTCTAGTAGGCTCAAGCGCACAAGACCCGACCATGATAACAACATTTAATAAATAATGCTCACTAAGGTATCTTAGCTTACGTTTTGGCTTCACAAGCTTTTTTTTCTTTTCATAGTTAAATGGATGGCCATCTACACTTGGTAGATGATATGTAGTAATTTTGACAATCCTTCTAGACAACTGCCTAAACCTAGGATAACTAGTACTAAACTTATATTTTTTTTAGTATTTTCATAGATGAGAAATTAGTCACTACCTTCACTGTTGTTGGTATGGTTTCCCTTATGGAATACCACATCGATGAGCAGGATAAAATATAAAGTATTTATGATTCAATAGAAGATATATAATATATATATATAAATATATATAATATAAAATATAATATAGAGATAGTCATGCTATATTTATAAAAATGGTGGTGAACTCAAAACGTCAATCACATAACCATATAAAAAAATCATAAAGTCTCTATTTCCTAGTATGACAAGATCTTTTAATGTTTGACTTTTTCGACTTGGTCAAAATAATAATAATAAATAATTATATTTATACTATGATCTAATTCCAATTAATAAACTACCTAACATTAAACTCCAATGACCCAGCACAAGAAGGAACAAATTCTTGAGATTGCAAACTCTTTAGAAATGAAGAGAGATTGAATCTCTAGCCCTTGGTGTCTAGAGTTAGATGGATCTATGTGGTGATATTATTATAAAAATAATTAATATGTAAGTTAAATAAATAATAAGATTCTTTATTTTTTAGGGTAATGAGAATATTTGTATTAATTGCAAAATTTGTGCCTGGATTAGAGCTACACATGGGGAGCTACATTATGGTTTTCTTCCATGCGAAAATTATCCTCCAAAGAAGAATAAAATTGATACTAAGCAAGGATATATGGGTATTTGGAGGTGAATATGTTCCAATAAGTCTCCAAAATAAGACAAAATTTGCAGTGCATAAAGCCTACTTAAAAATATAATCCTTAATTAAAACATATTTTCCCAAATTCACTGGATCATTTAGTTATGGACACTTAACATTAGAGATATTGGAACTCACTGAATAATTCATATTTAAGACCAAATGATTGACCAAATATCTCAATTTAGCCTCTTGACTAAGATAATATGGGGTTTTCCTTTTTGAACTAATGATTTAATCTGTGGCATTATTTTATCTTTCCTTAATCTCATGCAATTCCAAGAGATCAGTTTCATCACCTGCTATTAGATATTGTGGCCCCTTGGTTGGGGAACTTTCCTTGTATTATGTGTCCTTGTGATGTGTTTGTCCATAATACATTGTTTTTCCAATTCTTTGTCTTTTTCAACTTTTTCTGTTTGAACCTCTCTGTTTCTTTATATAGCTATAACTATTTTAATTTTTATAAATAAACAATGAAATCATAAGCTAATAGATAAATTTATATTTATATTCCGATATATGTGTATAGTGAAAATTATGTGAATTGTAAATAAACATATTTAATATTAGTTTACTATGTAAAAATGAATTATTTCAAATATGAAATAATAATAATGTTTTCTTATTTTATAATATTAAAATATTTTATTTGATTTGATTTGAGACTTTTATGATCCATTACAAGTTTATAGAAAATCTTTCGGCAATAATCACATCCAAAGTCATTTGTCCACACATTTCAAACTAGCAACTGTGGTTCTTCCTTTTTGTTCATTTGTTCTGAAAAAAACCCCTTTACCCTTTTGGCTTCTTCTAGTTCGACCTGGAGTGCAATAATGAAATATCTATCTTGATCTCTATCTTCGAGTTGATTATCTAGATGTCCCACCCTCTTTCTAAGGGTTTTTATTTCTTTTAGTACACTTATGAGTTCCCCTTCATAATTTATTTGTGCTTCAATTTCTTCTGCTTCAACGAAGAACAATATTTCACCTATTTCATCATCAGTCACACTTTTAGTGCTCTTGTAATCACTTTCCCTTTTTGAAAAGAATTTCTTTTTATAGATTTTTTTTTTTACTTTTTTTTATCCATGGAATTGAACCTTACTTTTTCATCGCTATCATTTATTTTTTCATAAGGAAATTTAGAAGCATAATGTCATATTCGTCCACATTCAAATCATTTGAAAGGAAGCTTACCTTTGAACTTTCTATTTCCCCTCTTTACCATTCTAAAAAACTTGGATTCTTTTTTATCAAATTGATGGCTAGAGTCTACTTGATTCTCATGCTTTCTTCACTATTTGAATGTTGCTTCTTTGATTCCCGACCTATCCTTTTCATTCCTTAGTTCATATGCTAAGAGTGTTCCATGAAGCACATCCATGTTTAACTTATCCATGTTTGATAACTCTTCAAGGGTTGATACCTTGGGATTGAATCTTGGAGGCAAAGATCTTAATATTTTTCGAATGACAATATAATCTGTTAGCGCTTGGAATTCACCTAGGCTGAGATAGACAAACTCTCAAGGCTACATCAAACCATTTCACCTCGTAGCTAGCCCTACGAGGTATGAGAAGGCTCTCTCAGGTCAAAACTCGATGG
>APFE031392859.1:59267-186546 GCA_000404065.3 Pinus taeda | reverse complement strand
ATCATTACAAATAAAATAAATGAAATTAGAACCTGGAATAAATAGTAATTAACTACTAGATACTAATGGATTATGAAACTAACAAAAAGAATCAAGATAGGAATATAAATACAAATGTAAATAAAAATAAATTACTAGATTTTAGTTTTTCCCGACATTCATAATAGTACTATTAATTAACATATTAAACAATTTTATAATGAGAAAATTATAAACAAATTAACTTTACCTGGTAAATCAACCATAAGGGTTAGTAATTCTCTTCGTGTACCGTAAAAATTTAGATATATTTTTAGTAAATAAATTAACAAATGAATAATTCGCAGCTCTTCGCTTACCTTATATTGATTGATATCTTTATAATATTATTATGATTAATCTTGACCATAAAAGTAGACTATTAAGTAATTCGTTTTTATTTATAGGATAACCTTTACAATTAATATATTTATGATGCTATTTCACCTATCTTTACTTTTTATATAAATAGAATGATATATTATTAAATCTTAGTACTATAAAAATAAAAATAATTATAGAAATAAAATTAAAATTAAAAAGAATGTTTCTTTTATTAATTTAGTCTTGACCTGGACCTTGGAGTCCAAATTAGCTATTAGGTAGCCGTTAGAGTCTCTGCTCAGTCTACTTAACATGCTAGGCCAGATTTGTGTCTTCAACTCGTCCTGACGATGAACCACACTAGTTGGTTCGAAACGCGTCGACAAAGATCTATCCTATGTGATTTACGCCGAAGCTCTTCTTATAAATATGATGGATCACAGAAGCCTCAATTCTACAACTTATATGTAGCGGAAAGAATTAAATGGGAACTGACAGAACCCCATAACCCTCAACAGAATGTGGTGGCCGAGAGGAAGAATAGAAGCATAGTAGGGGCAACGAAGGAAATGTTGCATGATCAGGGCCTACCACTACACTTTTGGGATGAGGCATGCAACTAATCTGGATTTATGCAAGAACGCAATAAAATACAAAAATTAAAATAAACGCAAAGATGCAGTAGAAATAACACTTCATTTCATTAATATCAAATACTGAAGTATGCTTACAAACAAAATGGAAATAAGACTAACTCGGGCGACGGTAGCTTATCTCTGAGAAGAGATGTGGCACATACATGCCTCTGAACTAAATTACAATTAGGCTAAAGGGCCTTTTTATTATTGAACAATAAGAGAAACCCTAAACAACCAAAACCCTAACCTGAGGAGATGTAACACCAAGAGTTTATGGGCCCCATTGGGGTTAGTTGGGCAACCAAATTCCCGTGGTCGTAACTTGGTCATATTATCTTTGTTTGACGCATATGATACCTCGTTGGAAAGATATCTTCGAGGACTAAAGTTATTAATGTGATTTCCATAGCAATCACCAAAGACATTTTTCCAAAAAAACATCGTTTAGGGCCACAAAATGGCTTAGGAAGTTCAAGACCCAAAAAACTACCAAAAATAGTAAATTGTGCTACAATTAAGGAAACAGATGAAACTGACTTGGGCGTATAGGTGGATTAGGCGGGTGGCCACCAATATCCACCTGGATCAGCAACACAGTGGTTTATTTTTAGAACCATAGCCCGCATCGGATACTTGAGATGAAGACACCAAAGGAGGCTTATTCCACTAAGAGGTCATATGTTGGTCACTTCAGGATTTTTGGGTCATCAGTATATTGCCATGTGACCAAATATGCATGAAAGAAGCTTGAGTCGACAACAAATTTAGGGATATTTGTGAGGTACACTGATACACCTCACAACTATTGGATGTGCTTGTCAACTAGCAGGATTGCAGTGGTTAACAGGGATGGGAGATTTGATGAAGAGAAGGCCATGCGAGTTTTCCTTGAAAGGGAGCTTGAGCTACATGCAGATGAGGAGGTTTTATCTCCTAAGGTTGAGGAGCCTCAGATTGATGTGGAGCAGCCACATGTAGAGGATCCGAGAGTGGAGACATTCACTCAGGTAGAGTCTTCCAAAGAGGGAAGAAAGCGCACCAAAGAGGCTGAAATATTGTTGGATGATGCACAGGAGAATGTGGGAGCACCCACTTCTCATCCAAAGCAGAGGAGGTCACCTAAGAGGTACATTGGATACATGGATCTTATGGGTGAATGTGTTGTGACAGATCCATCTTCCTTTAATGAAGTAGTGCAGTAGCTGGTTTGGGTTAATGCCATGGTGGAGGTGTATGACTCCATAGTTCATAACAGTGTTTGGGATGTGTTCCCAAGACCAGAGGACAAGTTAGTGGTGAGCTCCCGTTGGCTTTACAAGGTAAAGCAAGCTGCAGATGGTATTGTGGATACACATAAGTCTATATTTGTGGCCCATGGCTTTTCATAGGTAGAGAGGATTGACTATGATGAGACCTTTGCTCCTGTTGCAAGGTACTCATCGATCAGATCTATATTGGCACTATCAGCACAAATGGTTGGAAGATACATCAGATGGATTTGATTACAACCTTCCTTATTAGCATGATTGAGGAAGAGGTGTACATAGAGAAACCTGAAGGTTTTGAAACCTTTGACTCTGAGTTGCATGTCTGTTGGCTCAAGAGAGCATTGTATGGGCTAAAGAAATCACCCCGTGCTTGGTACACTAGGATAAATAGCTACTTCAATGGGTTGGCCTTCACGAAGAGTGAAGCAGATGTGAACCTGTACCACATGGTGTTGGAAGGTAAATTGTTGATCATTGTATTTTATGTTGATGATCTCATACTGATAGGTGATGATCAACTTATAAAATCTTGAGAGTTTGAGATGAAGGACATGGGGTTCATGCATTACTTTCTTGGCATGGAGGTATGGCAGGGAGATGGGGAGTTGTTTGTGTCATAGGGAAAGTATGCCAACAAGATACTCAGGAGATTCTGCATGGAGAGAAACAAACCCATGGAGACTCCTCTAGCAAGTAACTGGAGGAAGGAGGATGCTACTTCAGGGGAAGTAGTGGAAGTTACTGTTTACAGGTAGCTTGTGGGTTCACTCATGTACTTGTTGAACACATGAACGGATATGTGTTATGTAGTTAACCAGCTTAGTCAAGTGATGTTTAGGCCTACAAGTTGTATTTGAAGGCGGAAAATCATGTGTTGAGATACCTCAAGGGCACTTATCAGTATGGATTATGGTACAGACGGACAGAGGGAATGAAGCTTCAAGGCTTCACCAATGTAGATTGGGCAGGGATTCCATCTGACTGGAAGGAAACATGTGAGGCCATCTGGATGAGGAAGATCCTACTTGGTTTGTTTGGTCAACAGATGGATCCAAATGTGATTTACTGCGATAATCAGAGTTGTATCAAACTCTCTGAAAATCCAGTTTTTCATGATCAGTCCAAGAATATTAATATCTGATATCATCATATCATAGATTGTGTATTGAGGCAGATTATGTTGTTAGAGTACATTCCCATGGAGGAGCAAGACGCTGACATTTTGACAAAGGCATTGTCAAGATTAATTTGAGTTTCACAGAGACAGGATCAGGGTAGTTGATAATCCTTTTCTTATTGAGAAGACGTGTTGAGAAATGGAAACAAGAAATTCTAGTTTAATTTGTCCTTGAATTAAACTGAGAATTAAAATCGAATTCTATTCTCATAGCAACTTGTAAATAGTTAATTAAGTTTAATTAACTTAATTAACTTAGGAATTTCGAGTTGGAAGTCTTTATGAAGTCATGTATATGTTCTCCCTAAGTTTTAGGGGTCCAGTATGAGTTTAAATTGAGTTGTAATTAGATCACTCAGTTTACTGAGTTAAGTTTAGTTAAATTAGTTCCAAACTATTTGTGGAAATAATAGAGAGTTAACAGTCAATTGGTGCACTAGTGCATCCACAAGTGTCACTCTAGTTAACTGAAGATTCCTTCATCACAAACTCATGCATGTCGATTCTGAGAAATACCCAATTGAGACTAGAGTGCATGTACAATGTATTATATGTTTTGTGATTTACTGATTTGTAAATATCATGCATGAAATCATAGAAGGACCTATGTTTGGATTGCACATTTTTGGAAGCATGAATTCCCTTTAAATACGGGTTATTCATCCTAGGAATTACGCAAGAGATTAGGGGCTTGGAGAGTTGTTGAATAGGCTAAGGATTTTGTTTGAGCTAGCTTGTGAGCTGAGAGAGTTGAGCATACTTGTACGGAATTGTTCTAGTGAGAACAAGCTTTGTATCTTCAATCATATTTTTTATATATGCAATACAAATTGTGAGGTTTAGAGTAGTGGTTTTCCCCATATACATCTTATGTTATGTGCCATTGATTTATCTTCTTCTTATTCATATTTCTTTCATTGATCTATTGGTTTCTGCTAGTTGAAAGTAGAAGTAGATTCTTGTCCTAGGCTTTAGTATATTGCATGAGCTTGTGAATCTATAGGATTTTTCTACAGATTTTTCATGAGTCTTCCTTTGAATAACACATTTCTTTGCGATCTTCATGCTAATATAGCTAAAATTAGAATCTGGGTCAATTAAAATTGAAATAGTCTGGTTGATGACCATACCTTTCATTTCAATCACTGAGGCTTGATTATTTTCTTGTTTGTTATCCAATGCCACAGAAATTGTGGGCACGCTTTGGACCACATCATTCACCATTGCTACCTCTCGAATAGTATACAACCTTTTTTTGCTTTGTTGTTGGTGAGGGTAGTCCTTCCATAGGTGGTTCCCACCACATGTCTAGCACGAGAGATGTCCTCTCTTGAACTCTGCATCTTCCTCTTTTATTGATCTAGCAGGTTGATCTTTATTAGTAGTAGAGGAATTATGTTGGAATTCACCCTTGGCAGAAGGGGTGAACTTTACAACTTTCCATTTATGCTTGGGTACTAGTGGTGTCTTTCCTCTTCTCTTGAAACTATTTTTATCCTTCCTCTTCTAATATGTTCAAATTCAACCTTGTGCTTTGACTGATCATCACAATGCTTATCATTTCATATGGTATCCTCCAAGTTTCTTGGATCATCAAACTCAATCCTTCATGCCCTTAAGTTTGTGCAGACTAATGCTTGGCCATTGTTCTATTCAATGCCTAAGTTACAGGTTGTGGCCGAAGATTGATGGTTGGCCTTCATAGCACAATTCCATTGGGGCTTGGTTCCACTAGTGCTTTCTCATTCTTGGCCAACTTATATGTAAATTGGTTACAAGCTATGTTTCTTGCCCCATCTTGACAACCAATTTAGTTATTATGTGATATGCTTGTAGAGTGGAAAGGAAACATTTTCTTGTTCCTCACTAATCTTGGGGCGAATTATAGGTCGAGGGACTGAAGTCCAAGCCATCAAACACCATGACGGTATTTAAAAAAGGGGTGGTTCAGAATGTCAACTCTTGAGATTTATATCCTCAAAGCTTGAGGTCACTAATTGTCGATTATATAGGTTAACCAGTCATGCCAAATAAAAAAGGTCTATCATATATCTTAGAGGTGTACCTAAATTCACATGAATACATAATTACCATGTTCAAAACAAAGATAAATAAAAACATATTCCAAGTAATCATCAACAATTCATGAGTCTACGAGATATATTTCCAATCATGAACTTGATAGTGAGCCTTATAGCTCTAACTTTCAACATATTCATAAACACTTAACAAGCTTGCACTATGCAAAACATATCAAGAATCATCACATTACATCATACCAAATACAAAAGTTATTTACAATTATTTGTGTGATTTAAGATGGCTAGAAACTTAAGGAGGGACCTCAACTCTTCACTCAACCATAGGCCAGCTGCACTGCAGTCTCTCTTATAGTTGTCCACCCCTGACTCTGACTCATATCCAAAGTCTAAGGGGATGCTTAATTAGGGAAGTTGACACCCAACGCTTATTCAAGAAGGATTCATTGTTCAAGAGGTTTGATAACTACTCTATAGAAGTAAGCACCAAAATGCTTCATGTTCTCTCTGAGTTAACACACACTGTTTCACCCAATATTAGATGGTTTATGTCTCAGTTCTAGGAGATTTAATAAACTACTTTTGGTGGTTTCATAGCTACATTTTCATTGAAAGCACCACAGGAGTATGTATTCCATTATCCAAGTGGTTTCACATCCTCATGACAAGCACTATGGTGGCTTAGATTTCCTTGTTCTAGTGGTTTAACAACTAGGTAACAAGAACCATATGGTTTCACAGCCTCACAACAAGAATCATAGTGATTCATTTCCTCCACCAAGCTCCCCAATAATCCTTTAGGCTTAGAAACACCATCTAGTGGCCTCCATATAAGAGATGAAGGGAATAACACCCTTGTATTTTGAACACTAGTTCTCAGATAGTCTAGTCTAGTCTAGACGTTTCTTTACTTTATATGCTTCCTTTACTTTATTTGCAAGGTTGCTTCTTATAACTTCTTCTCGTGTTCATATCCTTCTGTGTTTTCACCATTACTGTATTTTTCACTTCACTTCTTCAGTCACTCTCCATCTCTCAGAATATCTAACTATCTCTTCGTTCACACCTCCATTATTTTTTGTTTGCAACCTTCATTCTCCCAACCATGTTCCTTGAAGGAAGGGGACAAGGATGGGAATTATCATCGCCCATGCTACTTATTACAAAATAAACAAGCACTCCATAGGAAACCAAACAAGAACAAAACATGTACTCCTATAGGCATGCAAAAACCTTCCATAGGCCTTCCCCTTAGAGCTTTGGATCCATATGTCCCTCCCTTCATCCATCCATTAATTTATTTTTAGATAAATTTACATATGCCCATAATTCACATAGTTGTATTTACATATATGAGGTGCTATGAAAAATATATAGTACACCTGTAGCCTAGACCCCTACAACGTCCACCCTTCAACAAATCTTGGAACATAGTTCATAGGTTTAGTTGTAGGGGAAGACAGTTCATGAACATGATTCATCCAACGAAGTGGAGAGATACAATTATAACATCTCAGATCCCAGTAGATCGCTAGCAAAATGTTAAATTCTCTTATGTCCAGTCTCTGCAATTTATTCAGTTTATCTTTCTCTACATGGTGGAATTTTGTGTTTGGTGTACAGGGTGCCTTGGTGGCATTGAGAATTATTGGGATGTTTTTCTTTATTTTGGATTAAATTCCCACACAAAGCCCCCCTCCCCCACAAAAGTGTTCCTTCATCCATTGTTGTATCATCCCACCCCCTAGTTAGGTTGGCTGTAATTTCTAATTTCTTCCATATCCTTGTTATAGTTTAGTGTTTCCTAGTTTACCAATCCTCACCTCCCTTGTGGGTTTACCAGCACTAGGTTTCATGTCTGGTCCCGAACACCATGCCACTGTAGATAATTCACACTTGTCGTGTCTTTGGGGGTTGTGGCCCTTCAAAATAGGCCTTGAGGTCATACTCAAGCCTAGTCTAGTATTGTTATTTTCCATACTACTACCTCACTTGAGATTCAAGTGAAAAATCAACAATCAGAAGATTTAATCACTAATGGCCACCAAGCCTATTCTCACTCTGAAATCCAAAATAAAGTTTCTAGTTGGGTCCCTTGTCCTAGCCAAACCAAGGTAAAATGTAGTCAATACTTTATTTCCATCACCCTTCTTTTGAAAATGAAGGCTCTCTGGGATGGGTTCTTAAAGAAAAATATGAGGATCACATTGAGATAATTTCATGCCTTAATTAAATCCAAAGGGTCTAATGCCACCAACTCTCCTTTTGGTTATCCTCGATGCCTACTTGGCACATATGGAAGGTCATCTTCAATGTCATCACAAACCCCCAATAGGATCGAATGTACAGGACCCGACCATAATAACATCATCTGAGAAATGATGTTTATTACGGTCTTGTTGTAGCGGCTACAACCACCCTCCAAAATGTTGACTTAGCTTCATTTTGGAGCCTCCCTACCAACCACCTTCGCAACATGTCTTGCACTGTCAAGTACATAGGCTTCATTGGTTTTTCAACAACTTGCTAGTCTATGCATGATATTTTGCTTCACTCCACTCAAAGGCTTCCATTCTAGACTTGGGCCAATTTCTCGCTGAGCAGCTCCCTTAGAAAATTGCGCAATTTTGGAGGGGAACTAGCCTTCCCTTCAAAAATTGCACAAATCTGTTGGGCAACCTGTTGGGCCCAGAAATTGCACAATGCAGTCAAACAACCTTCCTCAAGAAAATTGTGCAATATGATCCAGCACTGCAGCTCAACCCAGAAATTGCACAATTCTGGGCAGCAGTCACCTGCTCCTCCCAGAAATTACGCAATCCCTCTGGGACAACCAGCCCAGCTCCTCCCAGAAATTGCGCAAACTTCTCTCTCAATCAAGTAGGTTGTTGCATGTGCCTTCAAGTTGACATGTTCCACCTAGGACCCAACAAACTTGACTTGCATGCATGGGCTACTTTTTCGCGAAATAGCAAAAAGAAACATGCAAAAAGCATCCCTAGATTTTAGGGATCTATTCTTAGAAGTTAGAGGTTACATGCAAAGATCGTTTTAGAAACTTTCCTCTAAGTGTCACTTCTTCCTAGATTTGTGGCATGAGCGTCATAAGCCTCAAAATTATTTATTCGACTCTTCAGAGCTCATTCTTCACATTGATCTTAGAGCTCTAAATCCCATAACACATCCAAGAGTATTTGGCACATCCAGCTCAACTATTTCCAGGTAAGTCTGCTTTACTTGTCTTTTGCAATATTTCTATCGATTTTTGTGTTTTGGCTTGTGTGAGTGTTGTATGCTTGATTTATGTGAACGCTTGTTATCGTTTGCATGCATGTTAGCCTATAAAAGCACCGTTTCAGTTTTCATTTGCATCTCACTATCATCGCATGCATGACATTGTTTTGCACGAACAGTCACTGATTCGGCGACTCGTTTCACACATGCATGTTTTTCCATTTTCTGAATCTTGCATTCATCATTTGCATGCATGGCCATTCACTCCTACTTACACTCATTTTTTCCATGCATTCAAATCTTCATATGTTTTCAATCACCCATCAATGGATCTGGGCAACCTTGGCCTAGAGTCTACCTTACCCGGACAACATTACGCAGTTCTGAGAGGGAAGGCTCTACATTCCTCCTAAGAAATGCATAAATCTAGCCAGACATTTTCCTCTAGACTTTCTTTGCGTAATTCTAAGAGGCAATGTCTAATGGCCCAGAAAATTGTGCAATGTAGTCCCTGGGCCTGCATGATTTGCCAGCTGAAATTGTGCATTGCGCAATCTCAGCGCCCAACAAGTCAGTCTGGATTTTGCATTGCACAATTCCAGTAGTCAACCAGCCTCCTGATAGTCTAGACTACCTTTTGCGTAGTTCTAGCAGTCACTCTCCCAGCCTCCTAGTGAAAATTGCGCAATCCTTGCTAGTAGTCTCCCGGGTATGTTTCATGTCAGTCCTCAAAGTTTGATTTGTTTTAACTGACAAATTGCTTTCCATGCATGTCACCATGTCTCAATACATAGCAAGTGTTCCTCTATCTCTCAGTAGTTTAGGATCAATGGCCTCCAAGAAAGTAGGGTCAAAGGACACCGACGGAAGTGCAATTCGAGATGCAGCAGAGCAAGTGTCTATGAGTTTGCTGATTGACGAAGACACCAAATTGATCGTAGACAAAGACATCAAGCTGAAATGGCAAGAGATCAATGATGCATTCTCAAGCACATTTGGGGAATATCTTAAAGACCACAAGGTCTATGTGAACATTCGCAAGTCCAGCTTGTACCGAATTGCATGCAGGTATCCTGCGTTCCCATGCATGGAAATGATACATTGGATCATCTCGCACATTGATCCCGAGACGATGGTATTGAGTAGTGTTAGCGGGACAAAGATCTCTACCTTCAGGGCACAGGACTATTAGTAGATGTACCACTTGCCAAAGCCATTGATCACCATGGTGACACCCTTCAACATACCCAACAACAATGCCAACTCCAGGGATATCTTGAAGAATTGGGTGAAGGAGCCAGCAAAATTCAGAATGACACCCAACCATATTTAAAAGACAAAGATACTATGGAAGGAATATCAGTACTTGGTCATCTTTGCATGCCACTTGTATAACCAAGAGAGCACGGGGACCTTCCTGCAGAGTTTGGTGATCGCATTGGACCAACTGGCCAGTGAAGGAAAAGCATGCAACTCGTCTGACATGTTGTCTCACAGGCTGAAGGAACAGATAGTAGGAGCTCGACAACCGCCCAAAGTTCAGCAAGCAAAAATCTACATGTCCGCATACATCTTGGATGCAATCTGTGCCTGTTAGGAGTTCCTAGGCTCGAAGTGGGCATGGACATCAGCAAAAACCTTTGTCCACACTTATTGCAAATTGTTTTCCCAATGCAGCTTCCATGGAATCATCACATAGTTGTCAGACCATTTTGTCACCCTGGTGTAAAAGATCATATTTGAGGAGAATCCACCTTGCATGTCGAAGGCAGCAATGGAGGCATTGATCGACATAGCAAATTTGTATGCCTCACCTCTTGGCACCTTCATATGGATGTACAACGTAAAGAGGCCTCCACATGTTTTTCCAACGTTTTCCATGGACATGCTCGTCATGCAAGAAGTGTCATACCACATCTCAACAGGATTGTCAGCTAAGATGCACTAGAAGAAGAAGGCACCTTGGCCCACTTCCATTGCAGATTGAGTTGTACAAGATACAAAATATTAAGCATGTGGATGACGAGACAGAAGAGTTGAAGAAATTTACTTTCTGCACCAGAAGATTTAATCTGTATGACCCGCATTGTTTTGTAAAGGATCACTACGCGAGAGTGAAATTTTCGTGGATCCACGGGGCATGTCATTGGGTTGAGGAAGACCCATGGGGATATTGTACGAGCTTCTCCAGGCCCAATAAACCAATCAACATCGCTACAGAATCATTCGCGAAGCAGCATGAAGCAACATCCAGGAGAGCACCAGCACTAGCAGCCGCAGAGGTAAACATATTGGCACGCGACAAAGGCAAGAGGAAGATTTTCGATAACACAGAGGCAGAAAAAGATTCAAGTTCAGATCATACCCACTTGTGGAGAAAGAATCTTTGGTGATAGAGGCAAAGAGGCAATAGCATGAAAAGAGGACCGCACAAAGGTAGAGAGAAAAACAGAGGATGGAGGAAATAGTGAAGGAGTTGCAAGAGTTGAAGGAGCAACTCTGGAAGGAACAGGATCTGCACAGAGAGGAGAAGGAAGTATAGCAGAGACAAACATAGCAGGGGGCACAAAATCCACATATTGATGGAAGTGCGCCCATACAGGTAGTAAACTCATCCGAGCAGTTGGCACAAAGTAGACAGGGTGAGCAGTCACAGGAGCAGGACTTCACTCAAGAGATTGAACGAGTAATTGATTAGATGGATACGTAGATGGAACAACCTGAGTTAGAGCAAGACATCGACCTCATGCCTTACCACCAAGAGGTTGACCCACCGACTTCACTGGATCTGAAAGTAGAGCAAGTCCTAAGCGACCAAGGAGATACTGAGATCCTTGGATACAATTCGAAAGAAGAGATGCACAACATATCATTCAATGAGTCACAACATAGAGTTGTACAATCGTGCAGAGTTTCTACTCTGGATGTCCACACATCTCCTGCGCAATTTTGGGAATAAATGATCGTATTAGATGTGCGCAAACATCCAATAGCATTGGCTGATACGACCAGAGCATATGTCGAAGCCACTAGCTCAAGTGTTCGCTTCTTGATAGTAGAGAATGAGTGAATGGCTAAGGAGTTATAGACGACAAAGTAGGGAGGAGAACTAGTTACAGTATCTACTCGAGCAGAGTTGAAGAAGGTGATATTGGATGAATTATCATCCCTTATGACAGTCATGTGGGCGTTGTATTCCAAATTTGGTATGTGCATAAGGCAGTTGTCCATCTCAACGGTTGGCAGCAGTGGTGTGCTAGGAGAGCACGTATCATATCAAACTTGCATACTGCGATCGACCGCATGCCACCCGCATGGAAACGTGGACAATGAGATAAAAGGGAGTCCCAATACACTTGCCCAAGATGATGAAGCCCAGAACAGTTGAGTTGGAGGCAGGCATCCAAAGTCAGATCTGGAACTATGAAGAACTCCAGTATCTCATCACTAGTTTACAGGTTTCCCATGCATGGATGTTCAAAAGCATGGATTTTGTTGTGTGTGCACATTTGATCCCTTCTATTGGTACACTCACCGAGGAAAAGACAAAGGCACAAGTTCAACTAGAGCTAGACCTATACTTTGACGAGTTGATGTGCATAGCCACCAGCGCAGACTTCGTAATCCGTGCAGACACTATGCATCAGTATGTCGCTGGTCTAGCCGCATTCAAGAAAATGATGCACATGTTATTAGGCGATTTGGATAGAGGATCCAAAGTAGTGTACCCAGATGCAATAGAGGCAAGAGTTCGTTTCCAAAAAGATGTCACCACAGAGTACACAGAAACCATCCCAGACTACCAAGCTTGGCATCAGTTCACCACCGTCGACCATCATGAGGATGTCAAAGAGTTGGTCTTCCCATAGTTGTCTGAGTCATACTGATGTCTTGTATGGCTTGCTCAAGCCTATTTTGTCTCACATGGATACATGTTCATATTGTATGTAATATCTTGTAAAGTGGAAGTTCAAGTGTCGATAGTTGAATGTAACAGTGATAAAGTAGTTGAAGAGTCATGAGGGTATGTGAACAGTCACAAAGGTGAATATCAAGGGTCATCTCACCCTTTGCTATATATAGTACCTCATAACTCACTATAGAGGCTTTTAGTTAGCCAAGCTTCTAATAGGATTATATTAGAGAAATCTTGGAGAGTATTGTGACGAGCCTTGGCTTCTCCACAATGCAGAGCTAGTACATCTCTTTGGAGGAGTAGGCAACAATGACTGTAGCATTCTATTATTGGGACTAGTGGTTGGTCATGGTTGTACTGTATGATTGGAACTTTCACTTCTTAATATAACAGAACCATCATGTTTCATGCATATGTTGTTATTGTATTTCATTGAATGTGTTTACTCTAACAATATATGTATCTATTTGCTTACGCATGTATGTATTGACTCTTTCTATATATGTATGTATGAATCTTACTGAAATGTGTTGTTGGTTTAACCATCACTTTGGATTGTTGATTTACCTTCCTTCCATCTTGTGATGCATCTTTGCTCATGTGTTCCCTTCCAAGATGCGTGTTTACATAGGTTTCCAAGGGGCGCACCCATTCCACCTTCCATGTGTTAGAACCATTCATGCACCTTCTTTGACTTGTTGTGCATGTCACACCCTTGCTATCAACAAGGACATCTTGCTTACCTCTACGTGCAACCATAGTCAAGGCGATACCGTATGACCCACTACTGAGACTCCTACACCAAATGGTCTGAGGTCTAGTTGGGACTTCTTACTGGGGAGATCCCCTGACATGTTGGCGGGTCCAGCACTGTCAACATTTCTGGCGCTAGAAGGAGGGCCAGGTGGCAAGTTGTGTCCTCTCATCCAATTTTGAATCTTTTCACATCTATCATGGATATTGTCACACTGATCCCTTAGTGATGTTTTTCGTTGATCGAACCTCTTGACATCACGAAGGAGTTTGTTGATATCTTGTTTGAATTCATGTATGATGGTGAAGGTGGAGTAGCCTAGCCTAAGTACCTAGAAGACTTCTATGCATTCCTTGAGGTTGTAGATGAGTTCTATGTAGAATATTTTAGCATGCTGCTTTCATACACACTTCACGAAACCCCACTACGGTGGTGCTAGAGTCTGCCACCCAGTAGCGTGCACTCACTTGAGCAATTATGTGATCTCATTGAATCTACTTTCCATCTTTTTGATCCAGAACCTCTTGAAAAAAAATTGTTAAAACAACGGAAGATCCCACAAGAATCATCTATGGAATTTTGGGACCGCTTCCGTGTATGTAGTTTCAAGCTCCGAAAATTCAAATGAAATTCCAGTATCTCATGGACAGATTTGAATATTGCCTTACCAAATATGTCAATCCTAAGAATAATTTCAAGCCCAAGCCCCACTCAAAATACTTCAGTGATGGAGTTGCGCAATCACATATGGACACGGTCACTGTCACAAGTGATTATCCATTGTCCCCTCATCAAATAGCTCCACCACCGCAGAGTGATATGGGAGAATAGGCACACACATTTGTTCAATTGTCACATCCTCCCAACATCACTTCTCTTAATTTTCGCGCAGATTGGGTTGTGAATCCCATGGTTTGTCACATTTATTTCATACCTCAACCTCCGTCTTCGTATCCTGATGATCCTCTGGATTGCATTGTCTTATGTTCTTCCATTCTAGATTCCACACTTGTTGTAAACAAGGATCAAGCTATCGACAGAGTTGGTGTTTCACAACCAATCTGTGTTGTCATTCATGAAGAATATGACTGGGATCTTGAGCATCAATCCTCAGAAAAGGATGAATCTGTTATGTCTGAGCCTCCTCCATGTTTTCCTAATGTATTTGGTGATTCTGTCATCCCTGATTTTGCATGTGTATCTTCGTCTATAGATGCCCCCATTGTTGATCATTCGCAGAACACACTGAATGTCAGTCCATCATCCAACATTGGAGAGAACAAATCATTCATTGAACATCCACTTGATTCTTCATCTTCTTTTTCTGGGAACGTAGAGGTGAACATTCTTGCTTCTCATCTACCCCTCTATGTGATTCATCAAATCATGAGGATGTCGACAAACATCCTCAATTTTCTGATCTTGGTTGTCGTGATCTCTCTACTTCTTCATTCGATCACGATGTTGATTCAATCATTGTTAATTTGTCTAAGACACTAATCTATGATGATCTATCTGTCGATGAAGTTGAAATCCTGTAGACTGTTGAGGCACTTCAGCCCAAGCTGATGGTTATGTCAGGCCCTCGTTGTCCTAAGGTTGGTTTCAATTCCGATCAGGAAATTGTTGAAACACTCAAGGCTCCTCATCACTCATTTCTATGCATTGAAGGTCAATCTCACACATGGATCATGCTTCCTCCACTCTAACTACATGATCCCATCACTCATGCATTGGAGGAATCTTACATAGCAAGCACACGTGCACGACGCAAGTTGTCTTTGTTTCTTTCATTTTCTTTCATGTCATAGTCCGAGTATGCATATGTTTAACAGATGCACACAGTGTCGCACAGCATCATGGTAAGTCCATGGATTGCATTTCATGCACTTTCACTCACTTACATTCTGTGGACGCATTTAAACTCAGAGCGTGTTTGTCTTCATTGTTATATCTTTCATGTTTGCTGGTTCGCACAGTTGTATTGTTTGCAAACCATACCTTCACCAATATGGGTCGACCAATGTGTCGGTGGCTGCATTGGAAGTATCACTTCACATGAGAAGACCCATGCATCGTTAACTTAGGAGTAGGAGTAGTATTTACTTTTGGTTTGTTTTCTTGCATGCATCTTTCCTTCTTACTTTGCATGTTTGTTTGCTTGCTTGCTTGTTTTCTTACTCGCTTTACTTACGCATTTACTTATGCTTCTTCTTTGTTTTGTGTTTGTTTGCATGTTTATGTTCGTAAGTTAGTTTCACATGAAACCATGTGAAAATATTGAAACAAGTTGGGTAAAGTACAAGAGGACTTGTGCAGTTATCAATACTTGGCTATATGTCATCCTACCTCTGCATGAAGAACATGTTTTCCTCATTCAATGATACATCAATGGAAAATACATACTATTCAAAGTGAACCTTGGTGAAAACACAACGCTTGCACGCTAACTAGTGCCACTTACTCTAGCCGATTGTTTTTGGGTTAATCCTTGTCATCTTAGTCAAGTAGAGGAAGGTGAGGGGGAAAACCTTAAAAATTACGTCAAAAGTATATATATAAACTACTTCTCTGAAGGAGCAACCTCTTCTGCTCTCAATAAGTCGGGATCCATCTTCCACCTCTGAAATGAATAAGTTATATGCACAGTTACAAAAAATGAAAAAGTGAAAAATTTTGAAAAAATGAAAAATGAATAAGGCGAAAGAAGACAAAGGCTTCCTATGCAGAGAGGTGATGCAAGTAACTCTGCCGGGGTACTGACCAGGCTCGCTGGCAGTGGAGCGATGCTTGTGTTCCTGCGTGACTCTGCTAGGGTACTGTCTAGGCCTATTGGCAGCGGAGCAACACCAAAGATGAAACTAAAACTCTGATGACCATATGGCTTGTGAACCGATATACCCCTCATCCCAATCAAAACAAATGTGTTGGCTTGGTTTGGAATGTGTTCCGACCGACCAAGAGTTTTTCAGATGCTACATCTTACAATCAAGCAAGTGTGGAAACCAAGACAAACAGAGAATTGAACAATACTTCTGAAGGTGTTAGACTTTCTTTTCATGAACAAGGTCCATTCAAAGAGCTGGAGTCCTACCAGTGTGTCGCCAAGTATTGTAGCGGCTACAACCACCCTCTGAAATTTTGCCTTAGCTTCATTTTGGAGCCTCCCTACCAACCATCTTCGCAGCATGTCTTGCACTGTCAATTACATAGGCTTCATTTGTTTTTCAGCAGCTTGCCATCTTGTGCATGATAGTTTTCTTCAATCCTCTCACAGGCTACCATTTCAGACTTGGGCCAGTTGCTCGTTGAGAAACTCCCTCAGAAAATTGCACAATTCTAGAGGGGAACCAGCCTTCCCTCCATAAATTGCGCAAATCTGTTGGGCAGCATGTTGGGCCTAGAAATTGTGCAATGCAGTCAAATAGCCTTCCTCAAGAAAATTGCACAATCTAGCCCAGCACTGCAGCTCAGCCAATAAATTTTGAAATTATCGACAGCAGTCACATGCTCCTCCCATAAGTTGCACAATCCCTCTGGGACAGCTAGCCCATCTCCTCCCAAAAATTGTGCAAAATTCTCTCTCAGCCCAGTAGCCTATTGCATGTGCCTTTAGGTTGACCGGTTCCACCTAGGACCCAGAAAACTTGACTTGCATGGATGGGCTTATTTTTCTCGAAATAGAAAAAAGCAACATGAAAAAATCATCCCTAGATTTTAGGGATCTATTTTTAGTAGCTAGAAGTTACATGCAAAGATCATTTTAGAAACTTTCCTCCAAGTGTCACTTCTTCCTAGATTTGGGGCATGAGCATCATAAGCCTCAAACTTATTTATTCGATGCTTCAGAGCTCATTCTTCAAATCAATCTTGGAGCTCTAACATCCGACAACACATACGGGTCGTTCGACACATCTAGCTAAGTTATTTCCGGGTAAGTCCACTTTAATTTTCTTTTGCAACATTTATGTCGTTTTTTTTTGTTTTGGCTTGTGTGAGTGTTTTCTGCTTGATTTTTGTGAATGCTTGCTATCGTTTGCATGCATCTTATCATGTACAAGCATCGTTTCAGTTTTCGTTTGCATCTCACTGTTATCACATGCGTGACACTTTTTTGCACGAACAGTCGCTCATTCGGAAACTCGTTTCACACACATGCATGTTTTTCCATTTTCTTAATCTTGCATTCGTTGTTTGCATGCATGATCATTCACTCCTACTTACACTCAGTTTTTCTATACATTCAAATCTTCATATGTTTTCAGTTGCCCGTCGGTGAGTCTAGGCAACCTTGGCCTGGACTCTACCTTACCCAGACATCATTGCCCAATTCTGAGAGGGAACGTTATGCCTTCCTTCCAGAAAATGTGCAAATCTGGCTAGACAGTGTCCTCCATACTTGCTTTGCACAATTCTGAGAGGCAATGTTTGCTGGCCCAAAATATTGAGCAATGCAGTCCCTGGGTTTGCATGACTTGCCAACTGAAATTGTGCATTGTGCTATCTCGACACCCAATAGGCCAATCTGGATTGCGCATTGTGTAGTTCCAGTAGTCAACTAGCCTCCTAAAAGCTCGGACTTCCTTTTGAGCAGTTCCAGTAGTCACTCTCCAGGCCTCCCAATGAAAATTGTGCAATCCTTTCCAGCAGTCTCTCGGGTATGTTGCATGTTAGTCCTCAAAGTTTTCTTTGTTTTTAACTAACGGATTGCTTTCCATGCATGTCACCATGTCTCTATATATAGCAGGTGTTCGTCTATCTCTCAACAGCTCAGGATCAATGGCCTCCAAAAGAGTAAGGTCAAAGGACATTGACGGAAGCGCAAATGGAGATGTAGTTGAGTGAGTGTCTATGAGTTTGTCAATTTACGAAGGCACCAAGATGATCGTAGACAAATACATCAAGTTGAAATGGCAGGAGACCAATGATGCGTTCTCAGGCACATTTGAGGAAGATCTTGAAGACCGCAAGGTCTATGTGAACATTTGCAAGTCTGGGTTGTACTGGATTGCATGTAGGTATCCCGTGTTCCCATGTGTGGACATGATAAATTGGATCATCTTGCACACTGTGTTGGCATTATGATACAGGTGTTGTCCTTGATGGAAACTCACTCAAATGACAGATCATAGTACAACTATTAAATAGAAAAGAATTAATGATTAGATAGGTATACGCAGGTGTGATGTGACAAAGAAGCATATACATGTGGGTTTACCATATACCAAGACATGTATATGTACACATGCACGTTTACAGAAGGAAAGGCGCGTACATGTTGGGAATCTAAGTTTTGGTCCGTGGTATTTGGTCCATGGTATTTTGGTATTGGTCCATGGTATTTGGTCTGAAGTGTTGACCCCAGGTATTGGGTCCAAGGTATTGGTTCTACGTGGTTTTGGACCATGGTATTGAGAGAGGCATAAACCTATATAAGGAGAAGATCATTAGGCCAAGAGGGGCAAGTGTGCAAGTGAAGAATATCTGATGAAGTGTGAGATCTAGTATGCTGGTTATGGGTTTGTGATGCTTTACTTGATCTGAACCAAGGAGGCACCTATGCGGTTGATAAAGGTTGATGGACCGGGATCATGAAGACTAAAATGCATTATCATTATATGGTATGATCATGAATAGATTTGAATACTAACGCATGTTTTATCATTTATATCTTATGTTCTGGGTATATCTGAAGTTGAAAATTGCAGAGAAGGTATAAGTAATTATTTTCAGATCTATACGTTGGTTCTCTTTGGTGAAATGGTGTATACACACTGGTTCGACACAATCAAGTAGCGTATACATTATATTTGAGCTTGTTGTTGGTTTTAGTGGTTGTTGCAAAGTTCTGGGCTCTGCTCTATATTCTGGTGACTATGTTTTGATGACAGGGTTTCAGTGATTCAGTTGTTGGGTGATTCAGAGTTGTTGGTTGTATTGCAGTGGTGATTTTTTTGTATTTATGGATCCAGTATGAAAATTTATGAAATGTGGTACCTGGAAGAAAAGATAAGGTTGTAGCCTTCTGTAGGTCAGCACCTACGTACTAGTACATCAGCTAGTACAAGAGCTAAGGGGGTTGTAGCTCCCTTCCAGGAGAAGCTGGAGAATGAAGAAAGTTGTAGCCTTCTGCAGGTAAGAAGCTGCGTACTGGTATAAGACTGCACCAGTACAGAAATATTGTAAAAAGAATTTTCTTATTAAAAGAAGATAGAGACAAATTGCAGCAGGTGGTTTTCACCCACATTGGGTTTCCACCTTATGTCATGGTGTTCATGTGTGCTTCTTATGTGTGATGATATGTTCTATTTTACTGCACCTATTTACTATTCATATGGTTAGTAATGTTCTGATACACTCATTGAAGATCAACCAACTGAATCATAAGTTTACTGGATATACGCTAATTGCATTAAACACAGTTGCGTATACACGCGGGTATCCTTAACTGAGGTAGCATATATGAATCTGATAATGGAAATAAAAAGATTATTGATTTGCTAATACTGATTCACCCCCCCCCCCCTCCCCCCTCTCAGTATTAATTTCCAACAATTGGTAATAAGAGCAGGTCCTTCAGAAGAAGCTTGATCACTTGAAGGAAGATCCATCAAGATGAGTAATCAAGAAAGAGAGGGATCCATCTGACTACCAATCTTCGATGGGAGCAATTTTGTCTACTGGAAGATAAGAACCACAGCATATCTACAACCGCTTGGAATGGATGTTTGGGGAATCATGGAAGGAGGATATACATATCCATCAGCAATTCCTACAGACACAGCAGATAGAAAGAAATAAGAACTTAATGCCAAAGTTGTTACTATCTTATTGGGAAGTTTGTCACAATCAAAATTTGTCAAGATCATGCAGTTCAAATCAGCCAAAGAAATATGGGACAAAATCATTCTAAGCTACAAAGGAGATGATCAGGTAAAACGTGCTAAGCTTCAAACTCTCATAATATTGTATGAAACTCTTAAGATGCATAGTAATGAAAGCATAGCTAATTACTTCCTGCGTATAGATGAAATTGTCAATTGTATGAGGAATCTGGGTGAAGAAATTAAGGACGTTGTCTTAGTTTAGAAAGTTTTGAGATCCCTGTCTGCTAAATTTGAATCCAAAGCGTCTGCCATAGAAGAAAAGGAGGATCTGCAGAAAATCAACATGATGTAGCTTCACGGAACCCTAACTGCTTTTGAAATGAGAAAAGGAGGACCATCAGATATAAGAGAAACTGCATTTAATGTATCAGCAAAACTCAATGAATCAAGATACATTTCAGAAGAAGAATATGAGGTAAATTTTGTCAAGAATCTTGAACGGGGATCTGGAAGGTTCAAAGTAAGCTACCTTTCAAATGCTTTTCTTGTGGTAGAGTTGGTCACTACGCTGCTAGATGCCCTCATAACAAAGAAAAGATGTCTGAAGAAGGTAATAGAAGTTATTATACTCATGATAAAAGTAATGACTCATCCAATAGTGATGAAGACATTAGACTTCTCATGGCATATGAAAATAATTACGTAGATATAGAAGAAGTTACCAAATTAAAATATCAACTAGAGACAGTAACCAGAGTAAGGGAGCAGCTACAGGATGTAGTAAAAGATCAAAGCATAACAATTCAGAGACTTGAATCTAAGATCATCTCTCTAAAAGAAGATTTTGAAGAATCAAAGAAGAAGAATAAAGAAGCTCGTGAAGAAAAAAAGCATGAAGTGCTCGAATTAAGGCAACAAGTGGAAGAAGGAAGAAAAGCTAAAGAAAACATAAAGAAGAAATATCTGGAAAAGGAAGAACAACATCAGGTTGAGGTAAATATCTTAAAAGGTAAATTAGAAGAAAAGGATAAATTGTTACAATTTCAAGACAGTACTAAGATTTTGGATGATATTCTTAGTAGTCAAAGGTCCCCTCTATCAAAATTGGTATTAGCTTTTATGAAACTGTCGAAGGTGAATCTAGCTCACAGGGTGAGGAAAAGAATTCTAATGCAAAATCTGAAATGATCAACAAAGAGATAAGTGGTCAACCCCAGCAACAACCAAGGAAAGAAATTCTTCAAAGAAGATCTTTTGCTCCTAACTATGGACGTGATAGTCGGTTATTTCCTCAAATGAATAATGTTGAATGTTATATATGTCATAATTTTGGACATATTGCAGCCAGATGTAGAAGAAGAGTGCTTCAAGACCATCACACAAAAATATCATCACGTTCCAGGTACTTTAAGGGATATTGTTTTGCTTGCAATATGTTTGGTCACAAAGCTATTTATTGCAATAAAAGGAATATGAAACATGTAAGATGTTATGCATGTAACAAGTTTGGATATAAAGTAAGGGAATGTAGGGGCAAAATTCAGACACCAAAGCAAAATGATCATACATCATCATAATTCCGGGTATTGAAGAAGACAAAATTAGAGTCAGAAAGAGGTGGCATAACTCAGTTAACAGACGTAACAAACACAGGGGAAACTGAAAGTGTAGACCTTCAGTATTCCAATTTGCATATGAAGATATTATAAATAGAAGTCGCTATATACGTGAGTTGGAGCCTTCAGAGTTGCGTATGTGGAGCTCTGAAGAAAAAGCAGCAGAACAGGAAAAGAAGTTTGATATGGTGGTTGGCATAGGTTCAGGGGGAGCATATGCTTCAAATAATGCATTGTGGCCATTGTGGTTAGAAGACTTTGGTGATAATGCTTATATGGCTAAATGATACATCTTGCTACTTATTGTTGGTTGGTCAAGAAAATGATATTGCAAATTACAGGTTGTTGATGTTGATGAGAGATGCTTATAGTGCAGATCATATGATGTATGATAGTTGCTGATGACTATCATGATCTTGTTTAGACTCGATATGTGCTCAGGGGGAGCATGGACAAAGTGATACATCATAGCATGTACAAAGGGGGAGCTCAATCAAGAGAATTCAACATGTACTCAGGGGGAGTATGGACAACAGAATGATATCAAGGGAGAGAGTATCTTGGTCCGCCTTTTGCCCTTGATGTCAAAGGGGGAGAGTGACTTGGTGTGGTTGTTGCCATCAAGTCCAAAGGGGGAGATTATTGGCATTATGATACAAGAATGATACAGGTGTTGTCCTTCATGGCAACTCACTCAGATGACAGATCATAGTATAGCCAGTAAATAGCAAAGAATTAATGATCAGAGAGGTATACGCGGGTGTGATGTGACAAAGAAGCGTATACACGTGGGTTCACCATATACCAAGTCACGTATATGTACACATGCACGTTTACAGAAGGAAAGGTGCGTACATGTTGGGAATCTAATTTTTGGTCCGTGGTATTTGGTCCATGGTATTTTGGTATTGGTCCATGGTATTTGGTCTGAAGTGTTGACCCCAGGTATTGTGTCCAAGGTATTGGTTCTACGTGGTTTTGGACCATGGTATTGAGAGAAGCCTAAACCTATATAAGGATAAGATCATTAGGCCAAGAAGGGCAAGTGTGCAAGTGAAGAATATCTGATGAAGTGTGAGATCTAATATGCTAGTTATGGGTTTGTGATGCTTTGCTTGATCTGAACCAAGGAGGCACCTATGCGGTTGATAAAGGTTGATGGACCCGGATCATGAAGACTAAAATGCATTATCATATATGGTATGATCATGAATAGATCTAAATACTGATGCATGTTTTATCATTTATATCTTATGTTCTAGGTATATCTAAAGTTGAAAATTGCAAAGAAGGTATAAGTAATTATTTTTAGATCTGTACGCGGGTTCTCTCTGGTGAAAGGGCGTATACATGCTGGTTCAACACAGTCAAGTAGCGTATACATTATATTTGAGGTTGTTGTTGGTTTTAGTGGTTGTTGTAGAGTTCCGGGCTCTGCTCTGTATTATGGTGACTATGTTTTGATGACAAGGTTTCAGTGATTCAGTTGTTGGGTGATTCAGAGTTGTTCATTGTATTGCAGTGGTGATTGTTTTGTATTTATGGATCCAGTATGAAAATTTATGAAATGTGGTCCCTAGAAGAAAAGAGAAGGTTGTAGCCTTATGTAGGTCAGCACCTATGTATTAGTACATCAGCGAGTACAAGAGCTAAGGGGGTTGTAGCTCCCTTCCAGGAGAAGCTAGAGAATGAGAGAAGGTTGTAGCCTTCTGCAGGTAGAAGCCTGCGTACTGGTATAAGACTGCACCAGTACAAAAATATTATAAAAAGAAGTTTCTAATTAAAAGAAGATAGAGACAAATTGCAATAGGTGGTTTTCACCCACATTGGTTTCCACCTTATATCATGGTGTTCATGTGTGCTTCTTATGTGTGATGATCTGTTCTGTTTTACTACACCTGTTTACTGTTCATATGGTTAATAATGTTCTGATACACTCATTGAAGATCAACTAACTGAATCATAAGTTTACTGGATATACGCTAGTTGCATTAAACATAGTTGCGTATACACGTGGGTATCCTTAACTGAAGTAGCGTATATGAATCTGATAATGGAAATAAAAGGATTATTGATTTGCTAATACTGATTCACCCCCCCACCCCCTCTCAGTATTATTTGCAATACACTAATCCCAAGACAATGGTATTGAGAAGTTTCAGCGGGATAGAGATCACTACCTTCAGGGCATAGGACTATTAGCAGATGTACCACTTGCCGAAGCCAGTGATCACCATGGGGACATCCTTAAGCATACCCAGCAGCAATGCCAACTCTAGGGATATCTTGAAGAACTGGGTGAAGGAGCCAGCTAAATTCAGGATGACACCCAACCAGATTTACAAGACGAAGATACTACGGAAGGCATATCAGTGCTTGGTTATATTTTCATGCCAATTATACTACCAAGAGAGCACGAAGACCTTCCCACAAAGTTTGGTGATCGTGTTGAACCAATTGTCCAGTGAAGGAAAAGCATGCAATTGGTCTAGCATGTTGGCTCAAAGGCTGAAGGAACAGGTAGCAGGAGCTTGGAAACTGCCCAAAGGTCAGCAAGAAGAAATCTACATGTCTGCATACATGTTGGATGCAATCTGTGCCCGTCAGGAGTTCCCATGCTTGAAGTGGGCATGGACATCAGCGGAAACCTCTATCAACACTTATTGCAGACTGTATTTCGAATGCAGCTTTCGTGGAGTCATCACACAGTTGTTAGACCATTTTGTCACCCCGATGTACAAGATGATATTTGAGCATGATCCACCTTACATGTCGAAGGCAGCAATGGAGGCATTGATCAACATAGCAAATTGGTATGCCTCACCTTTTGGCACCTTCATACAGATGTACAGCGCAGAGAAGCCTTTGCATGTTTTACCAAAGTTTTCCATCGACAAGCTCATCATGCAAGAAGTTTCATACCACATCTCGGCAGGACTGTCAGCTAGGTTGCACTGGAAGAAGAAGGCACCTTGGCCCACTCTTCCGTTGTGGATCGGGTTGTATGAGATACAGAATCTCAAGCATGCGGATGTCGATATAGAAGAGTTCAAGAAATTTACTTTCGGCACCATAAGCTTTAATGCATATGACCCTCATTGATTTGTGATGGATCACTGTGCGAGAGTGAAATTTCCATGGATCCACGGGGCATGTCATTGGGCTGAGGAATACCCATGGAGATATTGTCACACCTTCTCCAGGCCCAATGAACCGGTCGGCATTGCTGTGGAATGGTTAGCGAAGCAACGCGAAGTAGCATCCAGGAGAGCACCAATAGCAGCATTAGCAAAGGTAAACATACCAGCGCACGACAAAGGTAAGAGGAATATTGTCGACAGCACAAAGGAAGAACAAAGCTGCAAGTTCAGAGCATACCCACTTGTGGAACAAGCAGCTTTGGCAATAGAGGCGAAGAGGCAACAGCGCGACAATAGGACTGCGCAAAGGTAGAGAGAAAAACAGAGGATGGAGGAAACAATGAAGGAGTTGTAAGAGTTGAAGGAGAAACTCTGAAAGGAATAGGAGTTGCACAGACAGGAGAAGGAAGCATAGCATAGACAGACAAAACAGGGGGCATAACATGCACAAATTAATGAAAATGCACCCATACAGGTAGTAGACTCATCCAAGCAGCTGGCACAAAGTAGATAGGGTGGGCAGTCGCAGGAAAAGGACTTCACTCAAGAGATTGAACGAGTACTTGAGCCTATGTATACAGAGATGGAATATCCTGAGTTAGAGTAAGACATCGACCTCGTGCCTTACCACCAAGAGGTCAACCCACCGGCTTCACTGGATCTGGAAGCAGAGCAAGTCCTAAGCGACCAAGGAGATACTGAGATCCTTGGAGACAATCTGGAAGAAGAGATGCATAACATATCATTCGACGAATTGCAGCATAGAGTTGTGCAGTCACATAAAGTGTCTACTCTGGATGTCCACAAATCTCCTACAGAGTTTGAGGAACGAGTGATCGTATCAGATGTGTACAAGCATCCAGCAGCATTGGTCAATGCTACCAGAGCATATGCCAAAGCCACTAGCTCCAGTGTTCGCTTCTTGATAGTAGAGAACGAGTGAATGGCTAAGGAGTTACAGACGGCCAAGCAGGGAGGAGAACTAGTTACAACATTTGACCGAGAAGAGTTGAAGAAGGTGATACTAGATTAAGTATCATCGCTTGAGACAATCATGCGAGCATTGTATTCCAGATTTGGTACCATGCATAAGGCAGTTGTCCATCTTAACTGTTGGCAGCAGCGATGTGCTAGGAGAGCACGTATCCTATCAAACTTGCATACTACGGTCGATTGCATGCAAACATGGACAATGAGATAAAAGGGAGTCCCGTTACACTTTCCCAAGATGATGAATCCCAGAGCGATTAAGTTGAAGGCACGCATCGGGAGTCAGATCTAGAATTATGAAGAACTCTCGCAACTCATCACTAGTTTGCAGGCTTCCCATGCACGAGTTTTCAGAAGCATGGATTTTGTTGTGCATGCACATGTGATCCCATATATTGGTACACTCACCGAGGCAAAGACAAAGGGACAAGTCCGACTGGAGCTAGACTCATACTTTAACGAGTTGATGCGCATAGCCACCAACGCAGACTTGGCAACCAATGCAGACATTATGCTGCAATATGTCGTTGATTCAGTCACACTCAAGACAATGATGTGCATGTTATCAGAGGAGTTGGACAGAGGAGCTAAAGTAGTGTACACGGATGAAATAGAGGGAAGAGTTTGTTTCCAAAAAGATGTCACCACAGATTACACGGACACCATCGCGGACTACCAAGCTTGGCATCAGTTCACCACCGTCGACCATCATGAGGATTTTGAAGAGTTGGTCTTCCCACAATTGTCTAAGTCATACTGATGTCTTGTATGGCTTGCTCAAGCCTTTTTTGTCTCACATGGGTACATGTGCAGATTGTATGTAACATCTTGTAAAGTGGAAGTTGAAGTGTCGATAGTTGAATGTAACAGTCATAAAGTAGTTGAAGAGTCATGAGAGTAGGTGAACAGTCGCAAAGGGAAATGTCAAGGATCACCCCACCCTTTTTTATATATAGTACCTCATAACTCATTATAGAGGCTTTTGGTCATCCAAGCTTCCGATAGGAGTATCTTAGAGAAAGCTTGGAGAGTATTGTAACAAGCCTTGCCTTCTTCACAGTGCAGAGCTAGTACATCTCTTTGGAGGAGCAGGCGGTAGTGACTGTAATGTTCTGTTAGTGGGACTAGTGGTTGGTCATGGTTGTACAGTATGATTGGAACTTTCACTTCTTAATATAACAGATCTAGCACGTTTCATGCATATGTTGTTATTGTATTTCAGTTAACTTGTTTACTCTAATGATATATGAATATGTTTGCTTACACATGTATGTATAGACTCTTTCTATATATGTATGTATGAATCTTACTGAAATGTGTTGTTGGTTTAATCATCACTTTGGATTGTTGGTTTACCTTCCTTCCATCTTGTGATGCATCTTTGCTCGTGTGTTCCCTTCCAAGCATCGTGTTTACACAGGTTTCCAAGGAGCACACTTATTCCACCTTCTGTGTGTTAGAACCATTCATGCATCTTCCTTGGCTTGTTACGCATGTCACACCCTTTCTACCAATAACAACATCTTGCTTACCTCTACACGCAACCACAATCAAGGTGATACCGCACGACCCACTGCTGGGACTCCTACACCAAATGGTTTGAGGTCTAGTTGGGACTTCTTACCGGAGAGATCCCCAGATATGTTGGCAGGTCCATCATCGTGGCTTATGTTTTGGCTTCAAAATCTTTCTTTTATTTTCATAGCTAGATGGATGCCCAGCGACACTTGGCAGATGATATGTAGTAATTTTGACAATTCTTCTAGACAGTTCGTTAAACGTAGGATAGCCAGTGTCGAACTTATATTTTTTAGTGTTTTGATGGATGGAAAACTAGTCAGTTTCCTTCATTGTTGTTGGTCTGGTTTCCCTTATGGACACCACAATGATGAGAAGAAAAAACATTGAACTTTATATGCCAATCTTTATGATTCAATAGAAGATTAACTTAACAAAAAAAAACTATATTGGAAGAGAAATGATCATTATAATAGTGTGCATCCATATAAATTAAATGATTGGTAAACGTAAATAGACATCAATCCATCATAAGCATTAAAAAAAATCATAAAGGCACTCTCGAGCCGAGTATGATAGAGATGTTGTAATGTTTAACATTTTGACTCAGTCAAAATAAAATAAAATAGAAAACATAAAATTACTAATTATATTTATAATTATAATTATAATTAATAATTAAACTAGCCTAGATCCATGTAACTCCATATCTACCAAGTACGGAGAAGGATAAAATCTCTTGAGATGCAAACCTCATTTAAAGTTAAAAGAGATTTGATCCCTCTCATCCCTTGGTAGATCGTGAGTTAAGATCGATCTAGGGTGGTTATAACTTTATTGTTATTATTATTAATTGTAAAAATAATTAATATATAAGTTAACATGTAACAAGATTTTTTTGTAAGATAATGAGAATATTTGTATTAATTGCAAAATATTTCTTCTGAAAACATTTTAACTCGATCAAAATACAAATAAAGTAAAAATTAAAAAAAATACAAATTAAAAAATTAAATTATATTTATATTACAATAAAATTTTAACTCGTGAAACATAAAACTAAAAAATAAATAACATAATTAATAATTATACTTATCATATAATTATAATTAATAATTAAAATCATCTATATCCATCTTAACTTGGGTTTACCAAGACTAAAATGAATCAAATATCTTAGATAACACTCTTTTAGAATGAAAATATTTAATCCTCATGCTAATTAGTTAATTATTAATTATTAATATCATTTTAAAATGCACATTTCCAAATTGTTATTACAAATAACATTATTTATCATTTAATAAAATTACCTTTAATTTAAAAATATATAGCTATGATGTGAAAATAATATATTTATTTTTCAATTTATTAATAAACATAATGTTACTTAGTTGGTAATGATAGTATTTTAATTTAAAAATATTAATATAATTATGATAATGAATTGAATTATATTATATAAATATAGGTAGTTAGTAATCATTTATTTATCAATCTAATTAAAGGTGAAAGACATTTCAAATTTAAAAATATTAATAAGGATATGGAAAAGAATATTAATTATTAAATATTTATATCATTACGTTAGTTAGTTAATGGTAAATATTTTTATTTATTTAATTAATAAAGGAAATGGTAATTTTCGGAGAATTTTTTTGGTCAATTTTGTTCAAAATCAGATATAGATTTTAAAAATCAAGCTGTTTAATTTGCAGAGATAAAAGAAAGTTATGAATTTATCCTTAAACAACAAAAAATCAGATTCTTTTTAAAAATTATATCAAAAGAATCCAACCAAAAAATCATTTCATCTATTAATTAAACTAAACCATACATTTCTATTAAGACTCAACACTCAAACCCCCCGTGACTGAGTTCAATTGTTTTTTATTTAAACAAAAAAAATCAAATTCTCTTTAAAAATTATATCACTAAATCCAACTAAAAAATCATTTCATCTATTAATTAAACTAAACCATACATTTCTATTAATACTTAACACTCAAATCCAATCCCAAGGGCTAAGTTGTTTGGAAGCATGGTGGACCGAACAGTAACCTTTTCCTTCTATTTATTGATAGCTCTACATTTTTCCCACTGAAAAATATACTTTTATTCACGAGAACAAAAAGTATAATCTCATTCGAAAAGCCCCACTGGGAGAAAAATAGCACTAACTTTCAGGGCTAAACCATGCCCGGCTACCCTCTATCTACATGTAGAGCTGAATCTGAAAGAGTGAATAATATGAGGATGGGTTTTCATAGGGTTAATTATTTTAATTTTTTTCTTCATAGATTTAACTCATTTGGCTCTTTGCAGTTGATGTCAGCCACTGTTTCCAACTTTACTCAACTCACTGAATGATTTTAGGAAGCGGATCCAAATCTTTGAACGCCTATAAATCTGGATTTTTTTGGTGCTTCTATTAAGTTGCAGGCAGGAGTTAAAGTACAGCAGGAGTCACCACAACATTCCATGTAAGTTGCTGCTCCACTTATAATTATGTATTCTTGGCCTCTTGTGCTAGTGATGCATGAACTCTTCATTATCAAATTTTAAGATTGAGTCTGTTGATGACCAATTTTACATGAAGATTACAGTGCATTTTATAAACCTTGTAGGTGATGCATCATATGTGCTTTGCACAATTGTTTTATACTTTGGTTTGTAGATGTATCATATGAGCTTTGCACACTTATTTTATACACTGATTTTGTAGTTTTGAAGTTTACAATATCTTTATATGTTCATTTAGATGCATCCATATTAATAATATTTTATACAGAGATTTTTTTGTATGTAGATTAATAATATATAAGGTTTTTTTGTATGTAGATTAATAATATATAAGATGTTTAAAAGGATTGGATGCAACCGTGAAAGTCAAAAAGATTTTTATCGTTTAAAGACATCAAAATATTTCAAAATAATAATATTTTAAAGTTTACAATATTTTTATATGCTTATTTAGATGCATCCATATTGATTATATTTTTATACAGAGATTTCTATATGTAAATTAATAATATATAAAAGATGTTTAAAAGGATTGGATGTAATCGTTAAAGTTGAAAAGATTTTTATCTAATCAAAATATAAAAATATTTTGAGATAATGATATTAGAAGGATTTTGATTTATATGTTGTTGCTTTAAAAAAATTAGCATATAAAACATCAAAAATGTTTCCATTCACTGAAATTAAGTTGATTGAAGTCTTAATGAAAATTTGACTAACAGGAGACAAATTAAAATTAAAATTAAATCATTGATTTTTTTTCCTTCCCAATATTCGGTTGATTTTTTTTCTTTCCTAATATTAAATCTCAAGATGTATTACATATAACAAAAGATGGATTTGTGCTTGCATCTTTATAGAGAATGGTTTACAAGGATTTGTACTGGAGATGCTTTTATTTGTGCCTATTTGCAGTTGTCCAATGACCAAGCATACAAAGGACACCATAATGAAACAAATTGAGATGTTTTTATTTGTGCCTATGGCAGTTGTCCAATGAACAGGTATACTAAGGACACCATAATGAAATAAATATCACAGATGATGAAAAAGTATCACAAATTCACTGGCATCAATAAATTGGGATGGTAATAAGTTATAGTTAATAAAGTAATTTTTTATGTAAGTATTGTTGGAAATAATTATTGACTTCATCAATAGAGATGGTCAAGAAATAAATTATTAATAGTTAGTGGTTGACAAAGTAGATTGACATGGTCATAGAGTTATTAGATCTTGAGATAATCAAGATAAGATATTCTCTATATATATATGTTTGATGTAATAGAGAGAAGTATGAGAGGAAAAAAATAGCATGAGCTATAGTTTATTGTGTGATGTGTTTCCATTTTATGTCTTTTGAGTAATACTGAGGAACTTTCAAGCTCCACATGTTTTTATATCTATATTTTCATATCTATGTGTAATATGCCTCTGTAAAAATACAACCAAATATAATAGATTCACATGCATGAGTCTATGTAACATATGGATGGATGATGGATCTATCCAAAAGATATATTTGTAGAGAGAGTAGTGGAATTAGAATTTGCAGTGCATGTTGCAACCATGGAAGTTATTGCTTCTCACTAGTTTGATTAGTTGGAAAAGAGTATTGTGTATAGAATAATTTTCTTTTTTTTTATATAATGATGATAAATTGATAATTATAGTCTGAAATTTTTATGTTTTTCTTTTCATAACATAATTTTGGTTGATATGTAATTTGAAATTGGGAAAGCTGACAAAAAAAAACCCTTTGAAATAATGATATTTTAAAGTTTACAATATCTTTATATGCTAATTTAGATGCATCTATATTGATAATATTTTATACATAGATTTTTTATATGTAGATTAATAATAATAATAATAAAATGTTTGAAAGCATGTAACAGTGAAGGTTGAAAAGATTTTTATCCAATAAAAATATAAAAATACTTTGAAATAATGATATTAGAATGAATTTGATTTATATGTTAGTTGTTAAAAAAAATAGCATATAAAACATCAAAAATGTTTCCATTCAGTGAAATTAAGTTGATTAAATATTCTGAAAATTTGACGAACAAAGATTCTTTTTTTTCGAAATATTAAATTTTAAGATGCATCACATTTAACAACAGATGGATTTGTGGTTGCATTTTTATAGCGAATGGTTTACAAGGATTTGTACTAAGATGCTTTTATTTGTCTATTTGGATTTTCTTTCGAAATTTTAAATCTCAAGATGCATTACATATAACAGATGGGTTTGTGCTTTTATAGAGAATGGTTTACAAGGATTTGTACTAAGATGCTTTTATTTGTGTCTTTTTTGAGCTATCCAATGGCCAAACATACGAAGGACACCATAATGATGCATTACATATAACAAGGATTTTAACATTACATATAACAAGGATTTGTATTGAGATGCTTTTATTTGTGTCTATTTGGAGTTGTCCAATGATCAAATATAGGAAAGACACCATAATGAAATAGACATCATAGATGTCTATTTCATAACAGATGATGAAAAATATCACAGATTCATTAACATCAATAAATTGGGATGGCAATTTGTTATTAGTTAATAAAGTGATTTTTTATACAAGTATTGTTGGAAATAATTATTGACTTCATTAATAGACATGGTCAAGAAATAAATCATTAATAGTTAGTGCTTTGATATAGTTAGTGGTTTCACAAAGTAGATTGACATGGTCATAGAGTTTTTAGATTTTGAGATAGCCAAGATAAAATATTCTCTATATATGTGTTGGATGTAATAAAGAGAAGTATGAGTGGAAAAAAATAGCATGAACTATAGTTTAGTGTGTGGTGTGTTTCCATTTTATGTCTTTTGAGTAATAGTGAAGAGCTTTCAAGCTCCATATGTTTTCATATCTCCATTTTCAGATCTATGTGTAATATGCCTCTGTAAAAACACTATCAAGTATAACAGATTCACATGCATGAGTCTATGTAACACATGGATGATGGATCTATCCAAAGATATATTTGTAGAGAGAGTAGTGGAATTCGAATTTGCAGTGCCACTTGCAACCATGGAAGTTATTGCTTCTTAATGTTTTGATTTGTTGGAAAATAGTATTTTGTATAGAATAATTTTTAAATATTTTTCTTATGATGATGATAAATTGAAAATTATAGTATGAGATTTTTATGCTTGGCTTTCATAACATAATCTTGGATAATATTGGTAATATGAAATTGGGAGAACTGAGAAAGAACTTATCATTTTCTTTGGGGATTTTTTCTTCAATTTTCTACAAAAAGTTGGGATTTCCAAGATCGGAGGTGGATTGGCATTTGTTGGCAAGGTACATTACATTCACGTCCGTAAATATGTTCTCATGGTTATGGAGTTATCTATTAACTCAAACATTTCTTCTTGTTGAGTATTTTACTTTTTCAATCTAAAACTATAATTTTGATCATTTCAAAGAATTTAACAACCATGAAAAATGGTTAGATTGCAGCTTTGAACTGTTTATGTTATAGTTTTGAGCTTATTACCATTTCAACTACAATATTTAGCTCAAAACCTTCTCTAAACCACAATTTAGTTAATAAGTAACACATGCCTTGGATGATAGAGTTAAATTCTAAATTTCAGAGCCTCCTAAATTGAATTTCAAACCCATTTAGAGTTGAATTCTAAATTGTGAAGCCTCCTATGATGGAAAATATTGGTTGTGATGAAGCTCTTGTTCCTTCCCAATTTGGAGGACGACACGTCAACCATGTCAACTTCTGAGGCAAAGCAAGGAAGAAGATATATTTCTTCCTAGTGAGAGACAACAAAGCATGTTACTTGCGGTGTTGAAGGATGTTAAAAATGTGCAACAAGAAATGTTAAATTTAGAATGTGCTAAAAATAGGACTCCTAAAAATAGCATGTCTAAAAATAGCAGTTTGGCCAGTGAGGTCATTGGCCACCTTGGGTGAGAGGTGAAACTGCTAAAAATAGAAAGCTCTAAAAATAGCATTTATGGGTCCCTTCCTATTTATAGCAGTCCCTGGTCTATCTTTAGGAAGTAAATTCGATTTTGGTCTCATCAGCAATTTGGAATATTAATTAATTAATTCTTCATGAGTTAATTACTTAAGGAAAGCAAACTGAAGTCTTTGTGTGAACATGCAGTAATTTCTCCACTGAATGAGGAATTAAGGATGAGTTATATATTGACAGGATCAGTTGACTTAGTTTAAACTAATCAAGTTCAGTTAGATTAATTTAACAGTTTGTTAAATTAATGAGATATAGTTTGTTGATGCTTGCATGCATGTGACAACTATTGTTTCAGATAATTGTGTATTCACTCATGGATAACTGATGCATGTCAGTTCTGTCAGAGACCCAGTTGAGATCAGATGTGAGACAGTGTACTATCAAATGCTTGGATCTTCCTTTGGAATATTCCTTGCATGCAAGAGGAACTAGTGTCCTCAAGGATTGCGTAGTAGGACCTGAGGTTGAGAGCAGGTGTGATTAGATTAATATACATGTGTTTTGTAATTGAAGTCCAATCAAAATTGTGCAAGGAAATAGGGGATTGGACCAGAGGAGCAGCCTTTATATACAGGGCTAGATTGGTTCATGATATACATCATCAAAGTACAGAGACGGCAGGAAAGCTATTGAGCTGATTCTTTTTGTATGTTGTTGAGGATTTCCACTTGATTGATAATACAATGTTGGGGTTTTATGCTGGTGCTTTCCCCAGTGATATATTCTGTGTTATGTGATTGATTCCTTCTTATCAGTTATATGTGTTCATGCTTGATGTTTCTCATGGTTGATTAGCTTCCACAAAGTTTATGGTAGATGTAGATCTAGTATTATGCTTTAGTACATTGCATATATCAGTTGGATCTGTAGGTGAAATTTCTACATGATATCAGTGAGCTAGCTGATTTGTAGAGAAAATTCTACATGGTATCAGAGCACATGTGATTAAGGAAGAACAATATAGAAGAAGGAATTTGAAGTTTATTATTCGGGATATAGATCTCAGTTCTCATCACATCTAGTTCATTGATGACTTTCTATGGTTTGAGGCTTGAGTATGCCCTTGATGGCAACTCAAACTATATAGCTTGGAAGGATCGCATGGAGGCAATATTGGAAGATAATGGCCTTAAGGACTTCATTGATCAAGATGTCCCTATGCCTACTGATGCTACTCAGGTTGCAAACTGGAAGAAGTGTGTGGCTAGAGCTAGGAGAATTCTCTTGGAGGGAGTTCGAGATCACATTATTTCGAGTCTCCATGGGAAGGAGACTCCGCATGCAATGTGGAAGACATTGAAAGATTTATATCAAAATAGTAGTGATTAGAGGAAGCTGGCACTGAAGGACAAACTTCGAAGGATCAAGTGTGAAAAGGATGAGACAATCTCTATGTATCTGAACAAGCTCACCTCATGCAGGGATGAGATTGTAAGTGTATGGATTGTGACCTCAGATGATGATATGGTGAGTCTAGCACTCCTTGGCCTTCCTAAGAGCTCTCATAGCTACTAGGACTTGGTTAATGGAAGGGAGAAACTGCCATATTGGGAATGAATATGGTTGGATTTGATGCAGGAGGAGATCAGACAGAGCACCAGAGATAGTTCTTCATCCATGGAGGATGAGGAGGACTGTGCCTTAGCGAGTAAGGCAAAGAAGGGGAAGGAGAAGGTTTCTCTTTCTGAATCCAGTTCTTCCAATGATGGGAAGGAGGTTGACAAATCGAAAGTGCGATGCTTTCGTTGTCATGAGGTGGGTCATTATGCTGCAAATTTTCCACGGAGGAAATCCAAGAAGGGATCCGAGGAAGGATATGAAGGTGAGGCACTTTCTTCACAGTTTGAGTTGGATTTCACACTCTTCGCATTCATGGTTTCATCCATGGTGGGAAGTGGTTGGTTTCTTGACAGCGGAGCTTCTTTCCACATGACCAGTGATAAGAGTTTGTTCAGTACTTTGGAGGATAAAGATCTCCAGATACTCATAGCAATGGGTAATGATGAGAAGTATAGTGTCTCAGGTGTAGGCACGGTTATTTTTCAGAGGGAGCATGGAGCTCGCCTTGCCTTGACCAATGTCAAGTATGTACCAGGACTGAAGAGAAACTTGGTGTCGATCGCGATGCTGGAAGACAGAGGCTATGATGTAGTCTTCAATAAAGGAAAGGTTTTCCTTAGACACAAAATCACTAGACAGGTGAAGTAGATCAGTTCAGGGGTCAAGAACTTGTATGCTCTTGCGGCTTAAGATGCATGCAAAGCCTTGAGCAACAAGGCAACTGATGGAGACTTGGTGGTTGAGAGGGAGGATATGTTACCTCTCAACATGCAGCACCAGAAGAAGTCTCAGACAATTATGGAGGAGCCACGATTGGTGTAGCAGCTTCTGGAGGTTGTGGAGAAGCCACAACTAGAGAAGCTGAGAGGAGATCGAGTAAGACATCTACTCATGCAGAGACCTCCAGTAGGGGGAAACTTCGAGCCAGGTGGGCAGAGGGATCGCATGTAGGCATACCTCCAGGTAGGAGGTGGGTGATGTGGATTGATCGTCCCAAGGAGGAGGGGCATGATCCTTGAGGTACCCAACCTATTGGATGAGACCTTGCTATGGGAGCCTCGATGTGGAGTAGAAGGAACTGACTGATTGGATAGAGATAGATGTGGATGGAGTGGCAGAGAGAGAAAAAGTGCAAGGAATCCCAAGACAACGCATAGCTAGCAGGCTGCAGCAATGCGAGAGGCACAAGTGTTTTGCACAATGCTAGGTGGCACAGAGAGGTGTGCAATGGTGCGAGATGCATGGAGATGTTGCAGTAGCGCAGATGTCAAAGAGGGAGCACTTGTCAGCAGCAGGTAGAGCTTTAACATCAAAGTATGTTCTAACCCAACAGAGTGGTCAGTTGGGAGTGTTTTTGTTCCAAGTGTTGTTGGAGCAAGTGGGCCAGGTAGATGTGTTGCATGCAGAACATTCCAGAGTTACATGATCAAGTTCGAGAGGAATCCTTTCTTATTGAGAGGGAGTGTTGAAAAATGTGCAACAAGAAATGTTAAATTTAGAATGTGCTAAAAATAGGACTCCTAAAAATAGCATGTCTAAAAATAGCAGTTTGACCAATGAGTTCATTGGCCACCTTGGGTGTGAGGTGAAACTGCTAAAAATAGAAAGTTCCAAAAATAGCATTTTTGGGTCCCTTCCTATTTATAGAAATCCCTGGTCTATCTATAGGAAGTAAATTCAATTTTGGTCTCACCAGCAGTTTGGAATATTAACTAATTAATTCTCCGTGAGTTAATTAGTTAAGGAAAAGCAAACTGAAGTCTTTGTGCGAACATGCAGTAATTTCTCCACTGATTGAGGAATTAAGGATGAGTTATATATTGAGAGCATCAGTTGACTTAGTTTAAACTAGTCAAGTTCAGTTAGATTAATTTAACAGGTTGTTAAATTAATGAGATATAGTTTGTTGATGCTTGCATGCATGTGACAGCTATTGTTTCAAATAACTGTGTATTCACTCATGGCTAACTGATGCATGTCAGTTCTGTCAGAGACCCAGTTGAGATCAAATGTGGGACAGTGTACTATCAGATGCTTGGATCTTCCTTTGGAATATTCCTTGCATGCAGGAGGAACTAGTGTCCTCAAGGATTGCATAGTAGGACCTGAGGTTGACATCAGGTGTGATTAGATCAATATACATGTGTTTTGTAATTGAATTCCAATCAAAATTGCGCAAGGAAATAGGGGATTGGACCAGAGGAGCAGCCTTTATATACAGGGCTAGATTGGTTCATGATATACATCATCAGAGTACAAAGAGAGCAGGATAGCTATTGAGCTTATTCTTTTTGTATGTTGTTGAGGATTTCCACTTGATTGATAATACAGTGTTGGGGTTTTATGTTGGTGCTTTCCCAAGTGATATATTTTGTGTTATGTGATTGATTCCTTCTTATCAGTTATATGTGTTGATGCTTGATGTTGCTTATGGTTGATTAGCTTTTGTAAAGTTTATGATAGATGTAGATCTAGTATTATGCTTTATTACATTGCATATATCAGTTGGATCTGCAGGTGAAATTTCTACATGATATCAGTGAGCTAGCTGATTTGTAGAGAAGATTCTACAAAGGATGGTGAGCATTGTTTAACAAGGGAAGGAACTCTTGTTAACCATGCCATGAGCGCGCAACATTCGGCTAACTGGTTAATGGATGGATATTGACTTTGGTAGAAGCATATTTCCAACATTTAACAATGATTGGAGTGGATGAGTGAGGATGGTGTGGTTGGGCATGGGTGCTAATAGAGTGAAGATGGGATGAATAGTTTGAGGTGGTGCGCTAGTGATGGAAGAGGAAAAAGCGGTTGCTACAACAAAAGTTAGAGAGGACAAAGTTGATTGCTCCATTCCCCTGGGTCAGTTGGTTGTGGTAAGAATATTTCTTAGCTCTTGGATACAAGTTAATTTTAACAATAGCAATGCATATGAAATGGGGTCTTATGTTGGTTGGAAATGCTGGTGTTGTAAGATACATTGTAGCACATGTTGGTGCAAAGTATATTGGTGTTGTGAGTATTGTTTCCTTCACTAAGCTATGGTTAGGGTTGATATGTGACATTGTCTCATCAACGAGAGGTTTTTTGTTAAGGGGTGTGCAGTGTCGAAGCTATTAAAAATATGTTGGTAAATATTGTGCAAAGTTGTGGTAAGACATACATGATTGGTGAAATATCCAAGGTTCCAATATAATCTCACATAATGTGATAGAACTCAAAATCGGTTGGTAGGTCTTCTTTCTTTAATGGATGAGAGTGTAAAATATCATTTGTGGGATAATTTTATCACCAATTCAGGTCTATCAAGGTAGTTGGATTGGTGGTATATAGAATGAATGGAATTGGCCAATACTGGAGGTTTTTCTAGAATATATTACCATCTAGCTGATCAATATTCCTGGTGCGGCTCTAAAAATATATTTTTGTAGCTTGGGGGATGTATAGGCATTTTAACTTTCACGGATCTAGGTGACATGATGTTAGATAACTAATCATCGGGATTAAGTTTGTGTTATGGTGAGTGGTTATTAGAGTCTAAGAAGACCCAGAAATGGATTCAATAGTTTCTTTATGTATTTATATGTGTACATTGTACGTCATTCATTGAGATCAATTCTTAATATATGTTTTTGTTTGTTTTCAAAGTTGTTGTCTTACAGTGGTATCAGAGCGGCTGAAATGCTTTGTTGAATGAGAGAGAAAGCTAATTTGCTAAAATGATTCACTAGTTTTGTGGCCAAGGAGAACATATATCTTATTGATGCAAAAGTGTGTGTGATAGACCTGTGTCACCCATCCATATTTGTGTATTTGAGTGTAGTAAATCCGCTAGAGCACATAGGTGAAGGGATGATCTGAAAATGGGGCTCTTAGGCTTCTTGTCTATCTTACAAGAACCTCTCCCACTTCCAAAGTTCTAAATTTTCCCAATTCCTAATGATTAACCAATGCGGAATTAAGAAATGCTTGAAAATATAGGTGTATGCTTGTATTTGTTTTTTTACTGTTGAGTGCTTATGTTCATTTGCTTACGCTGATATGAAACACAAATAACAATAAATAAAGAAGCAATTCAAAAAACCCATAAGACAACAATATAATATGGATTTCACCCTAATATCTTGGGCTACATCTCCTTGAGCTCTAATTAACTTAATTAGGCTCTCTGGGATTATGGCTTCAATTCTTTTACAAGTACTACACTTAACTCCATTGGTTTATAGCTGAACCAATGGGCTTAGAATGCCATCTTACCCCTGGTTGTCCTTGTTCTGCAGATAGGTCTAGGCTTCTCTGGACTTGACTCCTTCAGTCAGTGCTCTGAGCTTCTCAAGCTTCTGGCTTCTCTGACTCCCTCAAAATTCTACATTTGTCTCTGGAACTCCTTCTCTATCTTCAACACATCTCAAATAACCAGCGATAACTCGATCATTCGACCTCTTGTTGTGTTGCAACTTCACTGCAGCCTCGTGGCTCTTTAGAAGTCTATTAGAGGTCTTTGGCTCTGCGACTCTGCCTCCAACCTCTAGTGGCTCTGCCTATTACAGTGATCTCAATTTGAGTCTCACACAACAGATACAATCAGTAGGACTGTACTTGGATCCCCCAAGTCTCTCTGGAGTACACAGACTCTCTGAAGTACTCTCTTTGTCTTGGTCTTAACCCTGACTCACTTGTTTCCTTTGCTTCTTCAAGTCAACTTAGCTCTAGTTTCTCTGCTTCCAGGTCTGCTTACTGCTTCCTGGAATACTCCCTCTCCTCTCTATCCATCTGTGGCTTTTAAGCCAATCTGCTTTCTCACTGTTCGTTTCCACTTCTCGACTTTCTGATTCCTTGCCTCCGTCCATTCGAATCCCTTCTTTCGGCAGTTACAGTAACTGCATAACACCTTATAGGGAGGTGGCCACCTATTCCTTTAACGGATGAGTGTGTCAATTTCACCGGAAACACTCGATCATTTGAAATGGTCGTTATTTCCATTTACTCCAAGAATGCCTGCGAAACATGAATCTATGCCAACTCATCATCCATGTCGGACTTCAGAATCCCACAGAATCTACTTTATAACATCTTCAAATCTGGTCATCCATCTTGTCGCATCTCCATCTAGACCCTTTAGATCCTATGGTCATCACACATATCGGGCGGATAACTTGCTCGATGTTTACCCATCCAATGTGAGCGGTTTTCTCTCTCTTTCGCCGGACGCGTGTCATTCACTGTGTGGCATCAAGCGGGACTCGATATAAACCACTTATTGCTCGAAGCCCTTCTGATATCCTGTCGGTTTCTGTGGAATCCCGCCTCGGATGGAACCGAAACACTTTCCGTTGCATTTCATGATTTTTTGAGTCCGGGCGCATGTGGCTCTCCTTCTTCGAGGGGTTTGCCCTGCGATATGTGATTAGCAACTTGTCGCTAATCACATATCAAATTCCTCCCCCGTTGACTCAAACCATTGCTGACTTTGCTAATTCGCGATAGCGCACGTTACCATGGTCCGCGGCTTTGCACACTTGATCGATGGCCCTCATTGATTCACGCTGATCGCAGTTAGCAACTGTCATGAGGATTCCTCTAATAAGCTTGATCTTCACAAGATTTTTAATTTTTGGCATAAATTATAGAGAGTTCATGAAGACTTAGAGAGTTTCAAGATCCATCTTGGATCACGCCTTCCCACTAAAAGAACTTTTGGTCCACCAAAAGACTGATATATTGATCTGAGTAGTAAATGAGAGTAACAGCACCCTCTTCTTTCAGCCTCCCTACACTTGCCTTTGCATAGTGCCTCTGAATCAAAATCTCTGACCACTTCCCTTCTTGGATGGGTTGGTCGTCTCGGGAAGAACTGTTTTCCTCCTTGTCTTCATGCAGAACTTCTTCTGTGAATTTTACAGAAGGTAGTTTGAACTTCTTTGCCTTGATCCTTGATCCAAGGTGGCTCAAACGAATGCGAAGTACATCTGCTCCACAAAACTTTCATCTGTACCTGTTTAAAAAGCTACCAACAACAACTGTTAACAAAAGCAAGCATACAAACAACCACTGGATGGACTAACTCCTGCTTTAACAAAGAAATAGATTTCACATCTTGTGAACCCTTCCATGTCTTATATCTGCATACAAATGATTGACTAGATAACTAGCCAATAAAACATGCCTTTACAACAAATGACTCTTCAAGTCAAGCATGTAGGATAAAGACCTTTAGGACTCTTTTCTAGAAGATGAAACACTTCATCATTATCTCCATTTTGGAGACCAAGTTAACTTCTCCCAAGCCAACATCACATGCATCTCATGCTCATGCATGCATTCCATCTTTCAACTTTCGCTTAAGTACATTGTACTTTTGAAACTGAAATGAACATACTGTTGCAACAATAAAGTGAGTTTTCTACTCAACTTTTTTCCATTTACCATTTTGGTAAGATCCTGCAACTTGAATTTATTCCACAAATAAATGCAAACAAATACATCAATACACATGCAGTGTTAATTGGATAAGAATTCTAACCATTTATTACCAATTCATTTCAAAGGTCCCTCCTTTGTTTTCACATTAACATCAATATGTGAATCATCATAAATCATGGAATCTTTATTTCCATCCCTACCATTTTCTTTTTCCACCTTCTCCTTTAGCTTTGGTGGAAGCAATGCTAGATTCAAAGTCTAACACCTTTCAGCAAGATGCCCTTGCTTATGGCAATAAGTGCAACACATGTGCATCATTTTGACAGCATGATTTGCCTTGTCCTATGGACCTTTGGCTGCTTGCTTCTTTTCCTTCAAAAGTTTCCTGTATGTGGCCATCCTCTTCCAACATCTAGAAACATAATGGTTATCCAAACAACAAAAGGAACATGCAATTCTTTTTCCATGCTTTACAAAATCAAAAGGAATGTTTTTACAACCAGATGTATACCTACCTCTTTCACCTTTATTGTCTTCATGAGGAGGTGAAGCAAATGAAAAAGTGGCTCCCTTTGGAACACCATCACTTTCTTCAAGGCTGTCAGAATTTCCACAACTCTTTGGTTCAAGTGTGTGCTTCTGAATACCTGCATCCTGTGAATGATGTTTTGAGCTATTGCATTCCTCCTTAATACAATCCTCACACTTCTGAGGTAGAGGACCTGCAATGAAACTCCTTTTTGGAACTGTTTCAATGGACTTCATGGTAGCTTTGGAACTCTCTCCATAAGACTGTCCATAGCCAAGACCCAAATACTTAGGCCTTTCCTCAACCATTATTGGCTCAACAATACCTTGTGCATGTTTGCCCAATCCTTTTCCTTCATAGCCCATCTTGGACATTAGCTTGGAACCTATGCCTTTGGTATGTTTTTCAAAAGAACCACTATAATCATTCTTAGAAGAATTTGAAGATAAATACGAATGGTTTACCTCTTATTCAAGCTGATACTTGTCCAAGGCTTCTTTGGCAACAAAGAGTTGTGACTCCAACTCATGCATCCTTTTTAGGTTCATATTTGCAATATGAAGTTGCCTCTCCATTTCCTGCAATTTGCCAAAAAGCATCTGCTTCTCTTCCTCCATGGAATTCAACTGCTCTCTAAGTATGCTGCTCTTACTTCCCTCTTCATACATTTCTCTCACCATATCCATCATGGTGGACAAGTCTTGCTTCATGTCTCCATTAAAGGAACTTGGGGAGCAAGAAGAATTTGAGAACTCACTTGTAGAAGTTGTCATTTTAAAAATGCACAAAAGAACTTCAAATAAGATTATTAAAGAACTTATTCAGTAACCTCTTGCAACAACCTTTTGTGCTTCAAGTATTGCCCTGAGGTCCTTTGGGATAGAAGAATTCCTTCAGCCCTTCTTCCTTCTTTTCCTTCCTGGACTGAGCTATCAATAACTTTCTCTTCACCTCTGCAGACTCAAACAATAGTCAGTCTGCAACCAACCATACAATCAATTAGGCAATCAATCCTTGACTGTCCTAACACCTTTTAGACAAGCATTCTTTGCCCTATCAATCAAGCGTTCTGATACAACCTTCTTTGAAGGTGGAGAAAATCAATCTTAAGCTCTAATACCACCTGATCTGAAAATGGGGCTCTTAGGCTTCTTGTCTAACTTACAAGAACCTCTACCACTTCCAAAGCTTTAAATTTTCTCAAATATTAATGATTAACCAATGCGGAAATAAGAAATGCTTGAAAATATAGGTGTATGCTTGTATTTTTGTTTTTTACTGTTGAGTGCTTATGTTCATTCGCTTATGCTGATGTGAAACACAAATAACAGTAAATAAAGCAGCAATTCAACAAACCCATAAGACAACAATATAATATGGAGTTCACCCTGATATCTTGGGCTTCAATTCTTTTACAAGTGCTACACTTAACTCCATTGGTTTACAGCTGAACCAATGGGCTTAGAATGCCATCTTACCCTTGGTTGTCCTTGTTCTGCAGACTGGTCTAGGCTTCTCTGGACTTGACTCCTTCAGTCAGTGCTCTGAGCTTCTCGAGCTTCTGGCTTCTCTAACTCCCTCAGAATTCTGCATTTGTCTTTGGAACTCCTTCTCCTATCTTCGACACACCTCAGACAAACAGCCGCAGCTCAATTATTCGATCTCTTGTTGTGCTGCAACTTCACTACAGCCTTGTGGCTCTTTAGAAGTCTATTAGAGCTCTCTGGCTCTACGGCTCTGCCTCCAACCTCTGGTGGCTCTGCCTATTACAGTGAGCTCAATTTGAGTCTCACACAACAGATACAATCAGTAGGACTGTACTTGGATCCCCCAAGTCTCTCTGGAGTACACAGACTCTCTGGAGTACTCTCTCTGTCTTGGTCTTAACCCTGGCTCACTTGTTGCCTTTGCTTCTTCAGGTCAGCTCGGCTCTGGTTTCTCTGCTTCCAGGTCTGCTTACTGCTTCCTAGGCTGCTCCCTCTCCTCTCTGTCTGTCTGTGGCTTTTAAGCCAATCTGCTTTCTCACTGTTCGTTTCCACTTCTCGGCTTTCTGGTTCCCTGCCTCCATCCGTTCGAATCCCTTCTTTCGGCGGTTACAGTAACTACATAACGCCTTATAGGGAGGTGGCCACCTATTCCTTTAATGGATGAGTGTGTCAGGTTCACCAAAAACACTCAATCATTTGAAATGGCCGTTATTTCCGTTTACTCCAAGAATGCCCATGAAACACGAATCTCTGCCAACTCATTGTCCACGTCGGACTTCAGAATCCCGCACAATCTTCTTTATAACTTCGTCAAATCTAGTCATCCATTGGGTCGCATTTTCGCTGTTGATCTAGACCCTCCAGATCCTATGGTCATCACATATATCGGGCAGATAACTTGCTCGATGTTTACCCGTCCGATGTGAGTGGTTTTCTCTCTTTTCCGCTGGACGCATGTCACTCGCTGTGTGGCATCGAGAGGGACTCGGTCTAAACCGCTTACCACTCGAAACCCCTCTGATAGCTGGCCGGTTTCTATGGAATCCTGCCTCAGACAGAACCGAAATACTTTCCGCTGCATTTCATGATTTTTCAAGTCCGAGCGCATGTGGTTCTCCTTCTTCAAGGAGTTTGCCCTGCGATATCAAATTCCTCCCCCATTGACTCAAACCATCGTTGACTTTGCTAATTCGCGACAATGTGCGTTACCATGGTCCACGGCTCTATGTGCTTGATCGACGGCCCTCCTTGATTCGCGTTGATCGCAGTTAGCAACTGTCATGAGGATTCCTCTAATAAGCCTAATCTTCACAAGATTTTTAATTTTTGGCATAAATTATAGAGAGTTCATGAAGACTTACAGAGTTTCAAGATCCATTTTGGATCAAGGGATCGAGTATCTGAAAAAATCATTTGTGCTTCACATGAGCCCTGCTTGTTAGATAATGGCATAACCACCGTTGGAAAGAAAATTTTATGGCTAGACTATGTCTTTGAAAAAGACACTGATAGAGATTTGATACAAATTTTACATTTGGTAAGTTGTTTCAAACTCGATTTGAGCGATTAGCCTTAATTCATTATTTTCTAAACAAGTTTGTAGAGAATGTGTGGTATTGAATATTTCTTGGTAATTGGAAGCAAATGTATTGAATGCATTTGTGCAATGAATTCTAGTGATTGATGATTTTTGAGAGGTTGTGTTATATATATGTGTGATGGTTCATTTTACATACTATGATTGGTATATTTTGGAAATTAAATTGATATTAACGTTGTACTCTGAGCCGGAGCAGTCGGTTAAGTTGCAGCTATGGCATACGACACCATTATTATTTTCTGATCATGTGTCAATAACATAGGTATAATAGTTGTTTCGGATCTCATTTCATCGTTCAGTTAATGATTAGATAAGGCACTTGCTTTCTACTTCTATTACCTGCAATTTTTTCTCAATGCAATTGGTAGACTCTGCGGAAATCAATGCTTTAAATGCATTTTTTATTGGTTGAGCCTGCACGTAAAGCCAGTGCTATAGTTTCATAAACCTAGTATTCCCCACAACGAATAGATGAAATTCGTCTGTGACTCTATAACAAGAGTTTTTTGTAGCATAAAAAAGAGATACGACCATTGCTTTGCAAGGATGTTGTTATAATTGCGGAACTAATCGAAAATACTGGAGCGGCAACGTGAGCATGAATCACCAATGAAATCCTGTTACAGTCGAAAAAACTAAAAAAAATTCATTACATTTTTGCTCAGTGAAATAAAAAAGTGTTTGTGATTGCATTGCCAGTTTTGCAAAGGTCGTTTGTGGTTGGAGTTTTTATTACTTTGAATGTTTGTTCCTTTGTCAGAGATTGGATGACTACGCACGAATTTTCAACTGTCTTTGTGTTTAATTTTTGGTTATGATAATTAAATTTTTATTTGTTGTGGAAGTATCCTACTGAGTTCTGGTAGCCTTTGCAAATTCAAGCTCAACGAAGGGCACCAAGTGAAATGCCAAGCAAGTTACGATGGAAAGGGGCGGTGAACTAAAATAAATAAAATTCGGTGTTTCTAAGGTTATGGACTGCAAAAGTGCTTAATTTCTTTACTGGTGTCGAGGGAAAGCAAGTGCGGAAGATGTGAAGGGAGGCCATATTACAGACTCATAGTCTGCGCGTGTAGTGATGATTGGTGAAGATGTGTCGTGGACACACTAAGACGAAGTACCAATAGAAGACCTATGTATATGAAGCCCTGTGATAGATTTAGATGATGGAGGATAGAGTAACGTTGGAGCGTAGAGGAATTCAATATACGGTGAAAAAGGTATGTTGTGAGTTCTAGTATGTTGTGAGTTCTAGTATGTTGAAGTTTTTAAGAAGTTACAAAGGTCAATAAAGTTGGCATTTTAAAATTATTGGAATTTTCTTTAAAGGTCGAGTATAGTTGGTGGATTTAGTTACACATTCTGAGTTGGGATTATAAAGTATTGTTATTAAAACTTTGGCATCAAGACTTAATGAAGTTTTATTTTATAAATAAACTTTGGAACTAGTCTATTTATAGCATAAAAAAAATTGACATTATATTATGAGAGCATTATTTTTTAGAGATAAGTTTATTGTAAAGTTTGAAAGTTTGTTGGAGAGATAAGAAAATTGAAATAGGGTTGGAGTAAAGAATTTGCAATGCAGATATTTGTGTTGGCTCATTGGTATTGTTGCTCCCAATGGATTGTACATTGAATTGCCAAGTGTCATTGTTATTTGGGAAATTTTTAAAATTATCTCTTACATGTTGTGATTTGTACTTTTACTAGTCAATTTATTTTTAAACGAGTTTATTTTTTGTTGAACCCGACACATCGAGTAAAATGGCGCAAATTAAGAATGTATTGGAAATCTTAAACAAACTGATTAGTTCTACTATTGATGAAATTGTAAATGTCGGCAAAGTAAGCCTTGTTGATATTAGATTTTGTTTACATGATGCATTAGAGACAATTACATTTCTCCATATTGAGTCTCAAGTACAACGAGACAATCCTCATTCCAAATAGTAGTCGGAGAGTAATGAATCCTCTTCGGGAGGAAATTTGGATGCAGCAGAAAGTCATGTTCAAGCAATGGGTAATTTGCATATAGATGTGAAACTTGTCATTCGCAAAACCTTTATAAGATCGTGGGAAGAAATTACGAATAACAAAAACAGAACTAGTTTGGGTTATAACAAGGATGTCTTGGATGTATCTTTTCATATTCCTGACTTTTCTAAACCTATACAATTTCATAAGGTTGGATTTCTGGATAGTGTTGTTCTTGAACAAATTGATCGATGCCAACGTTGTGATAGAGTTGGACACGTGAAAGATCGGTGTTTTGATCTTCGCCCATGTGAGCATTGTGGAAAGTTTAATCACTATTCAATCAGATGTTGCAGAAAGATTACTACTGCAAGAGAGAAACTAAATTTTGAATGGATTTCTTCTTGGGATTGGTCGAAAATAGCCAAGAAGATTTATAGGTCATACCGTAGGATATGTTCGAGACTGTTGACTAACCTTAAGTGATGAAGAATACTTCATCTTCTCACCCTATATCCAATAAGGGGGGAATTGTTGATGGTCTTCTATAGGTTCAAAGATTTGTCAAGCGAGCCTGAGTCAGATATCCACAAGTGAGCCTTAGCCACAACATGTACCAGTTAGATCCAGAGTTGTAGCCAAAGAGACTTTAGTTTTTGTTGAATGAGTTGTTTGTGAACGAGCACTTACATATTCGGAATTGTTCAAGGAACTACATTGATGGTTCTAGAGTTGGAATTTTTGTTTGGTCAGAGAACCACTATGAAGGTTCCAAACGTGGGTATCGTTTGTGATTTTCTCTTAAAAACTACCATCTTTGATTTGTGGTTACCCTTGAATACATAATTCCGAGAGACATTCAGCTCTTGGCTGAGATGCTTTTTTGCATTTTGAGATCTCATTCTTGGATTTTGATACATCCCTTCAGATTAAGGGGGAATGTTAGACAGATAATCCTCGAGATTAAGTTTATGTTGTGGTGAGTCCAAGAAGAAGCGAAAACGAATTTAACGATTTCTTTATGTATTATATGTACACATTGTGCATCATTCATTGAGATCAATTCTTAATATATGTTTGAGCTTGGTTTTCAATTTGTTGTCTTACACATGAATCCTTTTGGACTTCTTCATGGAAAGATGAGCAAACAGGTTGCTCCACCACCAAGCTCTTCAACAATTAATGAAGTTGGTATGGTTGGTAATTTTTTGAATTTGGATTCAAGCCATTTAAGGACTATGAGGGAGAGAAGCGCAAGGCATTAAATGAGAATATTTTCCAAGATTCGATATAAAAAACATTCTAATATTCATTCTTCTTGTATGTCGTCAATATTCACTTTCTTGATTAGTTTGTCTCCTCCTAATTAACTTGGGAGGTTCTGGGTTGCCTTTGAACAATCAAGATCATTCTTATCTGAGTCTGATTGATTTAATTGTCGGATTGATTTGATTGGTGTGACTAGAGTTGGTGGGTAGTTGAAAAAGGGGGTGCCTCCCCATTAGGCCTTTCTAAATATGAATGTTGCACATTTGTCTATATTCCATGATCCCATAATGGATACTCTTGATATATGTACTGACAAATAACCAAAAATGAGGTTTTTAATTGGTCAATGGCCATGTTCAGATCAGTGGGTCCAGGGGATCTATCATGTACTGAGGGATTGGTGGATTTGATTCTCTCCAAAACACTGGACAAAGTATTGGCACTTATTCATCATTTCTACCAAATGACCGCTCTTGTGGCTTTGGTTGGTCATATCCAAAGTAGGTTTCTATTTTGCTTGTCAGTCTAGTGACTACTGGAGCATTCAAGTACTATCATCATATGTGACTTTTCATTGATTTTTCTCTCCACCATAGGGTTCCAATTCACCACTCTCATGCCCTTCATGAGCAGAATCCAAAGTTGGATTCTAATTTGTTTGCAACTCTAGTGATCAGTGGAGCATATGTGCATTGTTGACTTTGGCAGATTTTCAATTGAATTTGTTTCATCCCTGAGGTTCCTCACTTATAACTTAAGGCAGGTCAATGTTTATTTATTGATCACATCTCGGATGTTGAAGAATTAATAGACATCACTATCGTTGTTAAGCAGTAAGTGGTTTGCAGGATGGGCCGAAGTGGTATATTGAATGAGACAACAAATAATCTGGGGCGGTGTCAACCAAATGGGGGATCATTCATGTTTTTCTATGATATTTTGACCACACATTCACCGAATAAAAGAACCAAAAGTAAGGGGAAGAAGTCGATCAAGGTAGACAAAGAGGTGAAAATCCTAATCCTCCTGGTCAATATTTACTGGGAAAACGTGGTTTAGCTCAAACAAAGGGTTTTGACGGGTTGTTGGCAATTTATAAAAATTATAGGTGCTCAGATGAAGGATTGGATTGGGAAATTTTATTCCTCTATCCTCACATATAGACCAAAAGTGAGTGTGTTACTCAATGGTTGGTTTGGTTTCCATTTCTTGGAGGAGGAAGCAGTAGAGAAGATTGTATCCATCTCTTGGGTGAAAGAAAGAAGCTTCATATGTCTTCAACTATGGAAAGTGGGATTTGATCCCATCAAAGAAATTCCCAAAAGGAAAATACTTTGGGAAAAACTCTTACGGTTTCCACTAGAGCTATGTTATAAGAAAGCAATTACAAAAATTGCCAATAAGATTAGCAAGTTCTATTATGTATATGAAGGTTTCCCAGGTCTCCTGTTGGATTTTCTAAGTCTAACTGTTAGAAACCCTTCATGTACTTTTTGACTTATTCCTTCCTACTTGTTTTGATTAATTAACAAGTTATTTACAAAGTAAATACTGAAAATAAACACAAGTACAGGTTCAACACATTACAAATCATCAACTAAAGGAAATAGAAATAAGCCCGATGCAACAATCTGGGGGTTTTTTTTATTAAGCAGTTTCATAATACAATCTCGGTGCCAAATCCAGCTCAACCAACAAAGAAAAATCTCGACACTAGCACCTCTTAATCTGAGACAGATGTTCCAGCTGAAACCCCAAATAAACACTCCGGCAACTCCTCAGCTCAAACCTACCCCACGAAAAAATCCAGCATCAGCCTCTAGGGACTACGTCATCCGCTTTTGCCCTTTGTGTTAGCTTTCCCGGTAGTTCTCGGAAATTCTGGCTTCTGCCCTCTGCATCAGCTTTCTCGGTAGTTCTGGTTTATGCCCTCTATGTCAGCTTTCCTGACTTCTTCGGCAGTTCCTGGCAATTCCAGCTTCTGCCCTCTGCATTAGCTTTCCTGGTTGTTCGGGCAGTTTCGGCTTCTACCCTCTACGTCAGCTTTCTTGGTTGTTCCGATAATACTCGAAAATTCTGACAGTTCCCGGCAGTTCCAACTTTTTCACTCTTCGTTAGCTTTCTCGGCTGTTCCGCAGTTCCGGCTTCTACCCTTTATGTTAGATTTCTCGGCAGATCTAGTTATTCCTGGCAGTTTTGGTTTTTGCCCTCTCCGTCAGCTTTCCCGGGTGTTGCATTGATCCTCCTGGCACTAACTCTGCATCTCTTCTTCTGTATTCACTGCCCCTCAGCTGCAACTCTGATCACTCTCTCAACTTTCTCAGCAAACCCACCCCCAAAAAGTCGAAATCTTGATCTCTTGGTGTGTCCTCCAAGTGATCCTCAAGCCTCCTCTTATATTTTTCTCATTGACAAATCAACGGCCAAGATTAACTCCCTAATGAACGTCTAAGATTAGATCTTCCTTGATCCATGTCTTTTGGACCATTCTAACACAGTTTTATATTAATTCACATTAATATTTTATTTTCCCTAAGTTTAGACTTAGGGAATCCATTAAAAAATATTAATTATTTTAATTCTCCCAAACTGTTTATAATCTTCCCAAAACCTTTCTGGGTATTGGAGACCTCATGTGCCTTAGCCTCTCCACCAATTTTCATGGCTAGATCACATCTAATGCTACCCCAAATCAACACTCCCTCTTAGCGAGGACTGTGCTCTAGTAATACTCCTCACTGAGCACCACCCTGATCATCTGGCATCAGTCCCTATGTTAATGCTAGGCCTGCTGCCCAACATCCTCTACATTGTTGCATCTCATACTGCTACCCATGGCCCTGCCACTTCCATTGTTGCATCCGTACTGCAACTCCCTCTGCTTTCGTGTTGTTGCCCATGGCCCTGCCACTTCCATTGTTGCATCTACACTGCAACCACTGTCATCATGTTGCATCGTGCTACCCATAGCACTACCACTACTAACTGATGCACTGCAACTCAATTACTGAGAAGTAAGTAACTGATCTCCCAACTCTGACATCTTTGTCAAGCTAGAGACACCCCTAATGCTAAGGCTCCCTCTGTCACTGACAAGTGCTCTCTCTCTGACCTCTGCATCGCTGCAACAACTATGTGCATCTCGCATCGTTGCACACCTCTCTATGCCATATTGCACTAGTGTAACACTCCCGTGCTTCTCGCATTGTTTCCTCACGTTGTCCTGGGAATCCTACGTTGTAGCTCCCTCTATCACTCCATTTGCATCCGTCTCTACTGACATCTGCCAACACTGTTATTCCTCTTCAAGGCTCCTGTAGCAAGGTCTAATCCAAGAGGCTAGGTACCTCAAGGATCCTGCCCCTAATCACCTGTAGTCCATTTGACTATAGTTCGATGTCTCCCCACTTTTGATCAAGTGTCGTGTGAGCACTCATGGCATAGTCATCATCTGTCTCCTTTGTCGAATCCTCCGAGTCTCTCTACTTCCCACCTAGAAGTTCTCGGTTCAATTCCTACTAAGTCTCTCCACTTTCCATCTAGAAGTTTTCTGTTCTACTCCTGTTGAGTCTCTCTACTTCCTGTCTGGAAGTTCTCAGTTCGACTCCTTCTTAGTCTCTCTACTTCCCGTTTGGAAGTTCTTAGTTCAACTCTTGTTGAGTCTCTATACTTCCTGTCTGGAAGTTCTCTTCTAGACTCCCTCTGAGTCTCGATTTCCCTCCTGGAAATCCTTCTGCCCATGTCGAGATACCCCCCACTCTGATCATATGTGTAGCCACACCACTGATCCAGATTTCTTGGCTAGAAACCCTTGGTAGCAACTCCCTCCTCCTTGGCTTTGCCCTGTTAGGTACTGTTTTGATAATAGTACCCCACTAGCTCCACTCTTCAACTTACCCATAGCCTCCTAAACCCCAGCAACTTGAAGGTGAGAGCTCCTAGGCTCTACGTTGTCCCAGCACCAGCAAACTAGCTTCCTCAACCAACCACGTCAGCCCTCCTAGCCTCTGCGTGAGCTTGTCTCTGCCTCCCTCAACCTATGTGCAGCCTCTCCTTGGCTCGAACTTGATGACGCATGCACTGTGTCACCCCTCCCTCATTGCTTTGCTGCTAGGAACATCTTCTGTCACTTAGGATAGTTGATTTCTACTGTTGTTGTTCTGCTCTACTGATGTCCTCAATTCTCCTATGATCTACAACCACGCTCTGATACCATGTTGGAATTTCTAAGTCTAACTGTTAGAAACCCTTCATGTACTTTCTGATTTATTCCTTCCTACTTGTTCTGATTAATTAAAAATTTATTTACAAAGTAAATATTGAAAATAAACACAAGTACATGCTCAACATATTACATATCATCAACTAAAGGAAACAAAAACAAGCACACAAATGACACCGTTATTTTTGGACTAATGTCCCTGGAAAAACCCAATGCGGGAAAATCGATGCTGTTATCTAAGGGTTTGATTTATTAAGCAGTTTCATAATACAATCTGGGTGCCAAATTTGGCTCACCCAACAAAGAAAAATCTCAGCAGTAACACCTCTCAATCTAAGATAGATGTTCCAGCTGAAACCCTGGATAAAGACTCCAGCAACTCCTCAGCTCCAATTTGCCCCATGAAAAGCCCTAATGTCAACCTCTAGGGACTACTTCAACCTCTTCTTCCCTCTGTGTCAACTTTCCTGGCAGTTCCCAACAGTTTCGGTTGTTCCCGACAGTTCCAGCTTCTACCCTCTGTGTCAGCTTTCTTGGTAGTTCTAGAAGTTCTCGGTTGTTCCAGCTGTTCCTAGCAGTTCTGGCTTCTACCCTCTGCATCAGCTTCCTCGATAGTTTTGGCAGTTCCCCTTCTGCTTCTGTATTCACTATCCCTCAGCTGCAACTCTAATCACTCTCTCAACTTTCTCAGTAAACCCACCCCCAAAAAGTCGAAATCTTGATCTCTTGGTGTGTCCTCCAAGTGATCCTCAAGCCTCCTATTATACTTTTCTCGTTGACAAATCAACGACTGAGATTAACTCCCTAATCAACATCTAAGATTAGATCTTGCTTGATCCATGTATTTTGGACCATTCTAACACAGTTTTATATTAATTCACATTAATATTTTATTTTCCCTAAGTTTAGACTTAGGGAATCCATTAAAAATATTAATTATTTTAATATCTCCCAAACTGTTTAGAATATGCCCAAACCCTTTCTGGGTATTCGAGATCTCATGTGCCTTAGCCTCTCCACCAATTTTCATGGCTAGAGCACATTTGATGCTCCCCAAATCAGCACTCCCTCTTAGTGAGGACTGTGCTCTAGTAATACTCACTGAGCACCACCCTGATTATCTGGCATCGGTCCCTATGCTAATGCTAGGCCTGCTGCCCAACATCCTCTACATTCTTGCATCTTATACTACTACCCATGGCCCTACCACTTCCATTGTTGCATCCATACTGCAACTCCCTCTGCTTTCGTGCTGTTGCCCATGGCCCTGCCAATGCCACTGCTGCATCTGCACTACAACCACTCTCACCATGTTGCATCGTGCTGCCCATAGCACTACCATTGCTAACTGATGCACTACAACTCAGTTACTGAGAAGTAAGTAACTAATCTCCCAACTCTGACATCTCTATCAAGCTACAGACACCCCTGATGCTGAAGCTCCCTCTGTCACTAACAAGTGCTCCCTCTCTGACCTCTGCGTTGCTGCAACAACTATGTGCATCTCGCACTGTTGCACACCTCTCTATGCCATCTTGCACTAGTGTAACACTCCCGTGCTTCTCGCACTATTTTCTCATGTTGTCCTGGGAATCCTGCATTGTAGCTCCCTCTGTCACTCCATTCGCATCCGTCTCTACTGACATCCGCCAACACTGCTACTCCTCTTTGAGGATCCCATAACAAGGTCTAATCCAAGAGGCTAGGTACCTCAAGGATCCTACCCCTAATCGCTTGTAGTCTGTTTGACTATAGTTTGATGTCTCCCCACTTTTGCTCAAGTGGCATGTGAGCACTCATGGCATAGTCATCATCTGTCTCCTCTGTCAACTCCTCTGAGTCTCTCTACTTCCCGCCTAGAAGTTCTCGATTCAATTCCTACTAAGTCTCTCCACTTTCCATCTAGAAGTTTTTTGTTCTACTCTTGTTGAGTCTCTCTACTTCCTGTCTGGAAGTTCTCGGTTCGACTCTTGCTTATTCTCTCTACTTCCCGTTTGGAAGTTCTCGGTTCGACTCCTGTTGAGTCTCTCTACTTCCTCTCTAGAAGTTCTCTTCTAGACTCCCTCTAAGTCCTAATTTCCCTCCTGGAAATCCTTCTGCCCATGTCGAGATACCCCCCACTCTGATCATATGTGTAACCACACCACTAATCCAGATTTCTTGGCTAGAAACACTTGGTAGCAACTCTCTCCTCCTTGGCTTTGCCCTGTTAGGTATTGTTCTGACAATAGTACCCCACCAGCTCCACTCTACAACTTACCCATAGCCTCCTAAACCCTAGAAGCTTGAAGGTGAGAGCTCCTAGGCTCTGTGTTGTCCCAGCACTAGCAAACTAGCTTCCTCAACCAACCGCATCAGCCCTCCTAGCCTCTGCGTGAGCCTGTCTCTACCTCCCTCAACCTATGTGCAGCCTCTCCTTGGCTCGAACTTGATGACGCATGCACTATGCCACCCCTCCCTCGTTTCTTTACTGCTATGAACATCTTCTGTCACTCAGGACAGTTGATTTCTGCTATTTTTGTCTTGCTCTACTGATGTCCTCAATTCTCCTATGATCTACAACCACGCTCTAATACCATGTTGGAATTTCTAAGTCTAACTGTTAGAAACCCTTCATGTACTTTATGATTTATTCCTTCCTACTTGTTCTGATTAATTAAAAATTTATTTACAAAGTAAATATTGAAAATAAACACAAGTACATGCTCAACATATTACATATCATCAACTAAAGGAAACAAAAACAAGCACACAAATGACATTGTTATTTTTGGACTAATGTCCCTAGAAAATCCCAATGCGGGAAAATCGGTGCTGTTATCTAAGGGTTTGATTTATTAAGCAGTTTCAGAATACAATATGGGTGCCAAATCCAACTCACCCAACAGCGAAAAATCTCGGCAGTAACAACTCTGAATCTGAGATAGATGTTCCAGCTGAAACCTCAAATAAACACTCCGGCAACTCCTCAGCTCCATTTTGCCCCACGAAAAACCCTAGTGTCAACCTCTAGGGACTACGTCAGCCTCTTCTGCCCTCTGCGTCAACTTTCCCAGCAGTTCCCAACAGTTTAGGTTGTTCCCGGCAGTTCCGGCTTCTACCCTCTGCGTCAGCTTTCTTAGCAGTTCCAGAAGTTCTCAGCAATTCTGGTTGTTCCTGGCAGTTCCAGCTTCTGCCCTCTGCATCAACTTTCTCGACAGTTCCAGCAGTTCCCAATAGTTCCAACTATTCCCAGCAGTTTTGGCTTCTGCCCTCTGCATCAACTTTCCCAACTATTCTGGCAGTTCCAGCTTCTTCCCTCTACGTTAACTTTCCTGGATGTTTCGGCAGTTCTCGACAGTTCTGGCAGTTCTAGATGTTCTTGGAAGTTCCAACTTCTACCCTCTATGTTAGCTTTCCCAGTTGTTCTAGTAGTTTCCGGCAGTTTAGTCTTCTTCCCTCTGCATCATATTTTCCAACAATTTCGACTTCAGCCCTCTGTGTCAGCTTTCCCGACTGTTGTGCTAACCTCTAAGCATTATCTTTGCCTCTCTGATTCTGTATTCACTGCCCCTTAGCTGCAACTCTGATCACTCTCTCAACTTTCTCAACAAACCCAACCCCAGAAACTTGAAATCTTGATCTCTTGGTGTGTCTTCCAAGTGACCCTCAAGCCTCCTCTTATACTTTTCTCGTCGACAAATCAACAGCCGAGATTAAGTCCCTAATCAATGGCTAAAATTAGATCTAGCTTGATCCATGTATTTTGGACCATTCTAACACAGTTTTATATTAATTCACATTAATATTTTATTTTCCCTAAGTTTAGACTTAGGGAATCCATTAAAAATATTAATTATTTTAATATCTCCCAAACTATTTAGAATCTACCCAAACCCTTTCTTGGTATTGGATATCTTAGGTACCTTAGCCTCTCCACCAATTTTCATGGGTAGAACACATCCAATGCTACCCCAAATCAACATCTCCTAGACAAAATGGTTGCATGGTTTCTTGTTGAAGTGGATCTCTCAAGAGGGTTGTCAGTTGCTTTAGATATCTATTGGGGACCCTTCTCAATTCGCCAGTAAGTGGACTATTTCAGGGTCCCTTTTAGATGTATGGGATGCCACAATACAGGGCATCTGATTGCTAAATGTCTTTATCATCTTGAGGTTGGTTGTGCTTGGATGAATGAGGATGTTTCTTTTACTGCTCATGCCTCTACAGGTTACAAACAGGTTGATTATGGCTATGAGATGGGTTCTATATCTCTAGTGGAACCACGAAAGGAAGGCCTACCATGGAATATTATTGGGAAATCATCCAATCTACCAGGGAATGATAAGGAGAGTCTTAAGGTTAAACCTACTATAAGGATGCAAGAACCTCATTCAAAAGTGGGCATATCATTGCTTGGTCTAAGCTTGGATTTATCTTCATCTCATCAAATGCCATATGAGAAGATGGATGATGGGCTCTTGGAATCATGGGCCCCTACTCAATCTTTGGCTCTCATTGGATTGGAGATGGAAAGATCCACGTCTCACATTTCTGAGAACTTTAACCTGCATTATCTGGAGAGTGAGGATTCACTTAGGATGAAACCTGTGATAATTAAAAAATCATTCTTTCAGGAGACAGATCTGCTGAAGACAAATGAACAGAGGAAGAGAATTTCAGCTCGAAAGAAGAAAAGTGTTAAATATTAAAAAAAATATCCTCGTGTTCTAGGATTGAAGCTAATTTGAATTCTTATTTCTAGGAGTATATGGAAGAGGCTTGGTATCCACCCTTTGATCCCAGTGAAACAATTGGCATCAATGATATAGATGAATTTTTTGAGAGGTGGGTCCTCAGAGTGGACCTAGCTATAGAAGGACATTCTTGATGAGAATCTTGTCAATCAATATTCGAGGCCTGGGATCTAGCCAAAAAAGATGATCCCTTCACAATAGCATTCACTCAAAACAACCTTCTATTGTACTCATACAACAAATGATGATATAAAAGGAGAAAATGAGGGACATGCTTTTGAAAATTTTCCCTGCTTGGGAGGTATGTTCTTCGAGTGCATCAGGTCTCTCAAGGGGGTTGAGGGCCATGTGGAACCCCAAATTTTTCACATTCAAAGCATATGATACATTTGCAGGAATAATTATGTTGGGATACAATAGGGTATCAAGTTGCAAGATCTGCATCCTCAATATATATGCACCATACTCTAACAGGCAATCATTTTGGGATATAATAGATACATGTGACCTATTGGATACCCAATCATTAATTCTAGCAGGGGATATGAATCAGACGATTACGAAAGATTAGATAAGGGATTTGAAAGGTAAGCCAGATCCATTAGCAGGATATTTTAAAAAATTATTTGACCATAAGATCCTTCAAGATATCATCCCCAGTCTCGTTTGATCTACATGGAGGAATGGGCACTCTGAAGAGGAGGGTATTTCTAAAAGGCTTGACTGATTTCTTTTCCATTCCTTTTTATATGGAATATTTTAGGATACACTTTCATGTACTATGTTCTCAAAATTCTCAGATCACAATGCAATTTTTCTTGAATGGAAAGGTGAAAATGATATTGCGGCCTGCCATTTCAAGTTAAACCAGATGTGTTTGCATGATGAGGGATTTGAAGAACTGGTCAAATCCTCATGGCTCCTTCCATTGGAGTTTCCAGCTAAGATAGAAATGGAACTGATCACTCAAAAATTTGGGAGGCTTAAGATGGAATTCAATGTGTGGATTAGAAATCAAAAGAAACAACTATATAATGAGGTGGTTAAAAACTAATAGGAGATTGATTCCCTAAATGACCCCTCTCGCCCTGGGATTTTTTTCCACACACACTTAGTAGTTGCTCACGGACCTAGCACCTAGAAAACACATGATATTGCAATTTCAATAGGAAGAATGATGCTTGGAAATTTGAACAACATGGGTGGCTAATAGGGATAGGATACAAAATATTTCCATAGTGTGGCCTTGAAAAGGAAGAAGGGTAACATGTTTTAGAAAATTACAAATGAATAGAATAAGGTTTTTCACACTACAGAAGGATATACATAATTAGGTGGTTTGACATTTTAGTAAACAAATCTGAGCTAATGAGGACTTGAATTTGAACTATCAAATTGAATTTTCACACCTATTCCCTCACATGGTGCACGAAGAAGACAACGAGATGATGGACCGGCCTATAACTACAAAGAAGCTCCTAGAAGTCATCCAAATAATGGCTAAGGACAAAAGTATTGGACCTGATGGATAGATGGTAGAGATGTTCATTTTTTCTATGATATAATGGGATCTGATTTGCTAGAAATGGCTAAAGAGACGTGCATATTGGGCTACATCACATGTGCCATTAATGCTACATTCATTTCCCTTATCCATAAAAAACCTTTCACATCTACTTTCTTGGACTATATAGTTATTTCATTGCATAACTATGTATATAATATTGTATCCAAATTGATTGCCAGTAGGATCAAATAAATAAAATTCAAGCACATCACTCTACAACAGGTTGGATTCCTGCCCAATAGACAAATACAGGATGTTGTAGCCATTTCTCAAGAATATATCCACTCCATTAAAACTTGGAAGTTGAAGACCTGCCTCATGAGAATTAACTTGATCAAAACATATGTTAGGGTTACCTAGGAATTTTTAAAGTTGATCCACCATAAGGTGGATTTTTCTCGCAATCATATTCATTGGATAATGGTATGTATTACATTGGTGAACTTGGTTGTTCTCATAATAAAAACCCATCTGATTTCTTCAATATTTCAAAGCAGCTAAGACAAGGATGTGCCTTATCACCATTGTTGTTAATTTTGGTGATTGATGGACTGAGCAGGGTGATTAGAGAAGCTAAGGGATCATGCTTATTTTTGGATGCAGGGCCACAAGAAACTCCAATGTTTCCCACTTAATATTTGTTGATGATTTGGGGAAGAAAACATCTCAAAGTGGATGGTTTTTCATCTAATTTTATCCAAATTTAAGGAAACCTCAAGGTTAATTATGAACAAAGAAAAATCTAAGTCGATTTCTAACGGGAGGGACCAAGAAGAAATGTTTTCAATTGCAAACTTATTTGAGGTCAAATTCAAGTTGATGGATGAAGGATTTAAATACTTGGAGTTCCATTTGAAACTTAACAACTATGAGTCTCTGGAATGGGAATGGCTCATTAAAAAATCTGAGAAGAAGCTAACATTGTGGGAGAACAAGTGGTTATCTTCAGGTGGTAGATTGATTATGACTAAAGTTATTTTTCAGGGTGTTTCCATTTATTGGATGCACTTATTTTATCTTCCTGAAATTGTCATAAAAAGGATTAACTCCATTATGGTTATTTTCCTCTTGAGTGGTGTTGGCCAGCCTAATAAATTCCACTTGGTATGTAGGGAAAACATTGGCAAGGGCATGGTTTGGGGGGGTTGGGAATCAGGGATACAGAACACTTCAATAAGGAATTTCTTGTTAAGAAACAAATTTACCAATCAAACAGGAATTCCTGAAAACAAGAACTCCAGCCAAAAAACCCCCAAAAACATGAAAGAAATCCCGAAAACGAAAAGTGTGTATCTTGGAACGATGCTTTTTTTTCCAAAGTAAATTTTCAACATTTTTTAAGAATGGCAGTGAAAACTAATTTTATTTGCGCAAAAAACACCCTAAAAATGAAAAGTGTTGATGTTGGAACCTCTTTTTTTTAGGGGGTAAGTTTTCAACATTTTTTAGCAATGGTGTTAAAGATAAAACATCATGACTTTGAAAAACCTTAAAATTCCAACAATTTTCAAGCATAACATTAAAGATAAAATATCATGTCCCTAAAAAGCCTTAAAGTTCCAACAATTTTCAGCCATGGTGTTAAAGATAAAATAGTTTTCAACCATCGCATTAAAGATAAAATATCATGACTTGGAAAAACCTTAAAATTTTGACAATTTTTTAACCATGGAATTAAAACCAAATATTATGACTACAAAAAACCTTAAGTTTTCAACATATTTCAACCATGGCATTATGGAAAAATTATATGACTAAAAAAACTTTAAAAATTAACACCTAAATAAAACAATCATTAAACCAAGGGTAATTTATTTTTTAAATGCTAAAAGTATAACTATTTTAAAATCTTTGCCTAAGGCTTCCTCGATCAGGGTGAGATCTAGGTTAGAGGTTATTGTGGGATATGGGTTGCAGTAATGGTTATTATGTTCATAAATGAAGGGGGTGGACACACATGTAATTTCAAGCAAGGGAAGTTAGGGAATCATTATGAGAAATGGTGGATGAATGTGGCAATGATTGAAAATGAAGGTGTTGTTGTTATAACAGGTGGAGGAAAGTTGAGATGAAGGTGCAGGAAACTCCTTGTAGGTAAAAGGAGGGGGAGAAGGAGAATAAAGTTCTTATCGGGAGGTGAACTCAAGGCCCTATTCTAGGCTCGCGTTGGTGTGTCTTCTTCTATTCATCTCTGCTCTAGCGAGTATGTCCAGGTCCGTTCCTCGCTTCATATAATGTTTTTCATAAAGCGCATTTGCCTCTATTATTTATGGATGGTCAGTACTGGTGTTTTGGTCTAGTTAAGAGATGATTCTAGCCATTCGGTAGTTTGTTGGATTTTATGTCCCATCACAACTCCCCACCTTGGGGATTGTTCGAATTATGTTTACCCCTCTGTCCAATTCCATAGGCCCCTAATGATGACGAGCCTCACTGAGGTAGGGGGGCTAAATTTGTCTATGTTTTTGTGTCAACTGTATTTTCTTAGAGATGGGGCTGGGGGGTATTTGCTACACCAAGGAAGGTTTGGGTATCATAAATTGTCGTCATTTTTCTTTGGATAAAATTGAAACAAATCGAATGAACCCAAGGTATTTAGGTAGTCAATTCGCCTGGGAGACGATTGCTAGTCAGAAAGGGATTAGGTGCTTCCCCCAATCGTGCATGCCTCTCCTTGAATGTCACAACCAAGGATATGCCATGGGTTATGGTCTTAATCTGCATCATGCATCTTTCATCTAGTACAAGGATAAATCCCAATGTAATTGGGTTGGTAGGGTTGTTAGTGTTCGTGAGTCTAGTCTAGAGAGGATTTTATGGGGTTGGCTTATTGAATTTTTGTATGGTCACTATTATATTTTAGATCCCACAGGTAATCTTCAATTGTAAGCCTCCTAGTGTTATCCTTTATGTCATCCTCCAGATCCTTCCCATGCCCTCCTCCCAACGTGTATCAATGGCTCTCGAACCCTCTTCACTAAAGTATTTAGGAAAACTCTCAGCAAAAATTTGAGTGCAAATATGGTGATATTTTCATCTCTGTGTAGTCATGGTTCAGGTTCAGGCTGGGGGCATGGCCATGGTCATGGTCGTGCTCAGTCAAGACCCACTAGGATTCATGGTCACGAGATCTCTCAGCGTTTGGGAAATTTGGAAACTAATGCATATAAGACAAGCATCCATCCTAATCCAGGTGGATGTTGGTGGCCACCCACCTATCCCATTTGGACCCCCACAACTGTCTCTTTTAGTTTTTCAGTTTCCGTAATTGTGACACAATTTATTATTTTTAGCAGTTTTTCAGGTCTTGAACTTCCGGAGCCGTTTTGAGCCCTAAATGACGTTTTTTTGGAAATCTGGGAGCAACATGGGTCCATGGACCGATGTTTCTCTTCCCAAATTGATAGTTCTCGGATAGATCTTTCTAACAAGCTATTGTACGCGTCAAACAGAGATCGAGTGCCAAAGTTATGACCCCGGGAATTGATGTACCAATTTACCCAAACGGGGCCTACAATTTGGTGTTTCATCTTCTAGGGTTAGGTTTTGGGATGTTAAGGGTTTTCCATTGTTTCTAAACAATAAATAGGCCTTCAAGCCTTATTGTAACACAGTTTAGAGGCATGTCTCTGCCACATCTTTTCTCAGAGATAAGCTACCAGCTGGGCGATGGTAGCTTATCTCTGAGAAGAGTTGTGGAGGATACATGCTTCTGAACAATGTTACAATGAGGCTCGAAGGCCTATTTATTGTTGAGAAACAATGGAAAACCCTTAACATCCCAAAAACTAACCCTAGAAGATGAAACATCAAATTGTAGGCCCTGTTTGGGTAAATTAGTACATTAATTTCCCGGGGTCGTAACTTTGGCACCCGATCTTCGTTTGACGCATACAATAGCTCGTTAGAAAGATCTATCTGAGTTGGGAAGAGCAACATAGGTCCATGGAGACATGTTGCTCCCATATTTCCCAAAAAATGTCCTTTAGGGCCTCAAAACGGCCCCAGAACTTCAGGACCCGAAAAACTGCTAAAAATAGTAAATTGTGCTACAATTACAGAAACTAAAAAACTGAAAGAGATAGTCATGGGGGTCCAAATGGGATAGGTGGGTGGCCACCAACATCCACCTGGATCATGTCCTCGATCCCTCCAAGCCATCAGTGAATGGGAGGTAACATTTGAGCCATGATGGATCCCAGCGAGCAAGAGATTTTGGATGATTTCAAAGACATTATTCCAGATCCAGGGAACTGTTACGAAAAAAATTTGTATATTCAAATGAATTCTCTAATACCAATGTAACAAACAAGGTTCATTATAGTAGGTTAAACACTCAAAAAGACTTGGAATATGAAGATCTCCATTGAAAATACAAGAATATATATTAAAATGTATCAATGAGGATATGATGTTACAAATGAGAGTGAGGGCTTGCTTATATACCCTAGGCAGGTATCCCTTTATGAACGGTCATGTCCTTAGAGAAATATCTATTCATTAACTAATTAATCATTATTTATGATGTGTTATTATTATTTATATCTATATTTTATTCGTAGCATTTTTGCCTTCCTCCTAAAAAATCCTTGATCTCTTTTTCTTTTTCGAATTTCTTTTCATCTCAGTACTATCATCTTCGTTGATACAAGTTGATATAATCCTTAGAGTGATATATAAGTTTTTGCGCTGAGGAAGGATCTGACCATACTTAATCAATCGTTTGCAGAATCTTGTAGTTACTAGATACTTGGTCTGAACTTTTATCACAAGAGTGAATTTCACCAACATTAGTAGTTTTTGGAACAAAAGCTTGTTGTTTTTTATCTGAGCGATACAAATATGCAGATTTATTGATTTGTATGCTCTTGTGATTCAAATGTTGATAGGGAGTTATTTTAGTTTGATTATACCTATCTTGTGTGTAACAACTTCCTAATTTACTTCTAATACTGATGTTGTTGGGTCAGTTACAGAATCTTCATTTGGATTTTTCATCATTTGAACTGTAACATCTGAATATTTTTTTCCTTCAACTTGTTTATCCTCTTTTTGTGTTGTGATATTGATTGGATCGGTATTCGTTCCCTTATCTTCAATTTTGATGGATACGTCTGACGACTTCGATACATCTTTTGTGAGGAGTTCTTCTAAGTTATTTCTCAATGATTGCTTATCATTTTTAAGTTTCTTAATTTGAGTGATTATTTTCTTGCTATGGTGCTTAAGATGAGTAATTTATTCATTTTTGTCCGTGGTAATTTTTTCAATTTCCCTTTGCATATTTTGTATTACGTTTTTACTTTCTTGAGAAATTACTTTTGAGATATCTTGCATATCTTTTGGTGTTACGAAATATGGCTTCACTGTAACATCCTATAATGTTATCTTTTTCTTTTTGTATGAAAATGTCAAAAACTTTTTTTTTGTATTTAAGATAAAAGATCCTAGTGATTCCATCCATGGCTGATCTAAAATGGAGCAGATTAGTAATACTGTGCTAATTCCCCATTCAGAATAAAACCCAAGAAGCTTATCATTTGCTTAACAAGTGCTTAAGGATTCACCATTTTTGCTTAATTAACTGACTCCCATGAGAGTTTCTTATGTAAATGTTATAAACAATTTAACATAAAGCATATGTTGAATAGCAACAAAATAACAGCGAAGAACATCAAAATACAACACATAACATAGAGATTTGATGAGGAGTTCACCCCTACTATGCTACGTCTCCTTGGTTTAGCTTCCAATGCTTGTGCCTCTCTATTATGCTCAAAATCACAACAAAATTGTGTTTACAATACTCAAATTCCTCAAGAACTTGTCTCAATGAGTTCAGAATACTTAAAAATGGCTATCTAGCCTCTTTTTGCAACCAATTTGGTGGAAAACTGAATAATTTATGACTTCTCCTAGTTCTCCCACTATTCATTCCACAAATTGCTCCAAACCTGACAGAAACACACAATCTCGCTCCAAAATTTTCTAACCAAGTGAGAATTTTGCTCTGCAATGGGTCTTATTCTGTCGGCACCGACTGTCTTATCGCAAATCACAATCGATAGAGTTATGTGGGCTTGTGGACTATGAACCCAGTGGTGATATGCGATTGCGATTTGACGGACCCGACGGGACATTAAACTGGAACTTATGACATTTCGCATTTGGGAACTTATTCGCATCTCGCAATCGGTGAATAACCTGGGGTCTTGTATATGCGGGACTTGCAATGTTGCGATTTGCGATTACGATATCGCATCACAACCTGGGTATGTTGGGGGCTGATTATCTTCAATTCTTCCCTTCGTCGATGTGTAATTGTAATCGCATCGCATCGCACCTCTCGCCGATTTATGAATTCCTTCCCTCCTACCTTTTGCGAAGTTCAATTGTGATTTATTGCATCGCAAGCGTGGCCTTGCTTGGGGCTGATTATTTAACACAACCTACCTACGATTGTGATTTGCGACATGTGAGGGCCAATGGAGGCTTGCCACTTGGTGGCTCCTCATTCGCTGAAGGACCTTGCCACATCATCCAATCTTGCCATGTAAGCAAGTTAAACCTAAACTTTGACTTGTTATAGCTCCTGCATACGAACTCAAATTTGAGTGTCGTTCACATCATTGGAATCAAAATGACGAGTTCTTCGATTTGAAGCTAAGTTTAACAAAATTCTGACACTTTTATTTTTTAGCATAATTTTGAGCACGTGATCACTCCTCCCCACTGAAAGCTTTTGGACCCTAAAATATTATATTCATTTATTGAACATATGACAGTATTGTTCCCTCAACTTCCCCTCTTCAATCCATTTGGCCTTTGATGTATTTGTACCTTTGAGACCCACTCGAAGATAATCAACATTTCCCCTCTTTGACGACCTTGTTCTTCTGTCAAATATGGTGTCTTGCTGAAGCTCATCAAGAAATTCTAGAGAAAAATCTTCAATTGATGGAACATGTATACTTTCTCCTTAATATGCAATCAAATTAGGCTCATACAATCTCAAATTTTCAACATTAAAAACGGAATAAATTTGCATATTTGAAGGTAAATCAAGCTTGAAAGCATTATTACCAATCTTTTCCAGAATTTTAAATGGACCATAACAGATTGGTTTCATATTTTTACCTTCATCTTGAAGCCTTTCCTTGGTAATGTAAAGCCAAACTTCATCACCTACTTGAAATTGATGATCCACGTGATGCTTATCATGCCTTGCCTTATACTTGCCTTGACTCTTTTCAAGTTGTTCTTGAACTATTTGGTGAATCAATTGAATTTTCTCAACGAATTTCTTTGCTTTGTCTATGTCACTATGTCCATCTATAGCTACATCTTTCTCAAAGATGAAATCGAAAGCCGATTTAGGAAAATAACCAAGGCATTCCTCAAAAGGTGAAGTTAGATTAGAAGAGCGTTTTGCTCAGGTTGTAAGCATACTAAATATAATGCAACTGTTCATCCCACAACTTAGGATGTTTGCTACAATATATTCCTCTTAGCAAATGAATAATTGTCTCGCTAACCACTTCCGTTTAACCATCTGTTTTCTAATGGAAGGTTGTACTTTTCTTCAACTTGGTGTCCATCAAGTTCCATAAATTTGACTAAAAATTCCCAACAAATCAGGAAGCATGATCACTTACAATAGATGTAATCCAAAATGAACCTATACATTTTTAAAGAAAATTTGAGTTGTTTGATCAGCTGTAATTTGTTTTTTACAAGGCATTAATATGCACACCTTGCTAAACCTATCCACAACTACATACAAATAATCATGACCTTTTCTTAATAAAGGAATACCTCCTACAAAATCCATAGAAACACTCTTCCATGGACTTGAAGTCACTGGAAGTGGTGTGTACAATCCTAGTTTCCTATTACTAGGCTTACTGAATGCACCAATGCATAACCTCTGAGAGAACGTGACACACTTTCAAGCATACAAGGCCAATAAAAATGCCTCTGAAGATTTGTCATTGGTTTACTTACACTGAAATGTCTAGCAATAAGAGAAGTGTGTGCTTCCCTTGTGACATTCACTCTCTCTCCCTATGGAACATAAAGTTTTCCCAAATTATACAATAGATTAACATGTACATTGTAGTCTAATTCCTCAACTTGGTGGCATTGACTCAAGTTTGAATATAACTCTTGAAAATTAGCATCATGTGCATATTGTTCAACATAACTTTCAGGAAAAACGGAATGATTCTTGAGTAACATGGCTACATTAACAACTGTTCTAGAAAGCATATCAGCAACTCTATTATAAATACCTTTCTTGTACCTGATTACCAAGTGGAATTTATGTAAGAATCCCATCCAACGAAAGTGCCTTGATTGCTACAAATTTTTTTTGAGATTGCAGATATTACAAAGGTTGATGATCAGTGTGAATAATGATTTATTTTCTCATTAAGTAATGCTTCCATTTCTTCACACTTTGCACCAATGCGTAAAGCTTTTTATCATACATAGGATAGTTTATAACAACAACATTAAAAATCTCAGAATGAAATGAAATGGGCTTACTATGATGTAAAATAACTGCACCCATGGTGCAGTCACTTACATTTGTTTGTATTTCAAATGGTTGTTTCAAATCCAGCAATGCTAAAATTGGGGTTGAACTAGTCTTTTATTTTAAAGCATCGAATGCTTTTTGTTGTTTGCCTCCCCACTATAAGACAACCTTCACGCTAGTCAAAGCATGTAGTGGAGCTGCTACGGACGATAAATTGGCAATAAATTTCCTCTAGTACTGTGTTGCTCCCCGAAAACTCCTTACCTCTATGACTGATTTTGATATTGGCAAATTCACAATGACCAGAACTTTAGAGGGGTCAATCTTCAGCTCACCTCCTCCAGTTATGTGGCCCAAATACACTAAGGAAGTTTTCTCGAATTCATATTTAGACATCCTCATAAATAATTGTTCTTTTTTCAAGACATCCAACACTTCCCTCACATGCTTGACATTCTCTTCTCATGATTTTTTGAATATCAAAATACCATCTAAATAGACAATTACAAACTCATTAAGAAATGATCTTAAAACATCATTCATAACTCTCATGAATCTAGTTGTAGCATTGCAAAGACCAAAAGGCATAACCAACCACTCAAACAATCCCTGTTTGATTTTAAAAGTAGTCTTCCAAATATCCTCCTCAACTATTCTAACTTGATGATATCCACTTCTCAAATCTACTTTAGTGAAATATTTTTCATTCTTCAAATAATCTAGAAAATCATCTATTTTGGGCAGTGGTTATCGATTCTTTATTGTAATTTTATTCAAAGCTCAATAATCTACACACATGCACTAGGTTCCATCTTTCTTGGGTACCAAAATAATTGGTGAACCACATAGTGAAGTAGAGGAACGAATTACACCTTTATCTAACAATTCCTAGACTTGTTTCTTAATTTTTAAACTTTCCAGAATTGACATTCGATACATACCGATATTTAGGAGTGGACAATCTTTTTGTAGCTGAATTTCATGTTGAATTCCCCTTTTTGGTGCCAATCCCTTTGGTTCTTGAAACACGTCTCCATATTGATTGACCACATCAACCAATTCAGCTTTCAACTCCACATCACAACCTGCAAAGGGTTCACGCTCCATGTCATTCTTCTGCTTGATCATAAGGAGCACGAGATTCTTACTGGAATTGACCAGTGGCTTCATTTGACCTACACTTGCTAAAGATAGATTAAGCTTTCTACAATGGGCTCTCACAATATACTCCACTCCATATTTGAACAAATGATACTTGTTCTCAAATCTATGGAAAGTGGCTTTCTAGTCATACAGATACAGGCTTCCAAACACAATTCTAGAAATATCCAGTAGCACTACATCTAATTCGAGTTCATCAATGAAATTGGTAGTAATAGCAAACCTGAAAACGCATTTCCTTGTGACCTAAAGATTTGCATCCTTGGGTATCCAACCTAGCGGATACGGTTTATGATGAGGCACAGTTCTCGATTCAACTTCTTGACCAAGTTTGTAGAAATTAAATTTGCTTAGGATCCACTATCAAACAACATATCAATCTTGGTGTGTTTGGAAATAACTCTGATATGGAACATCTCAATTATGTTTTCTTCATTTGAAGCATTGTTGGAATTATTTTCCTGTGTTGGTACTTGCCACAGCTTCCTCTTTGCTTGTTTTTTTGCCACGGATTTTCCCTTATTGATTGTGGTTGCAATCTTTGTTTCATCACATGAATCAGAACCCAAGTATTTTTGTACAGTAGTGTTTGTCTTTTGTTTCCCTTTATTGTTAAATTTCTTCATTCTTAATTTAGGATGAAGCTTCCAGCAATGTGCTTCATCATGGCCCTCTATAGAACAATTCTTGCACATGGGTTTCTCCCCTTCTTTGTTAACAAAGGCATTTTTCTTCTACTTTCCTTTAGAATTCTTTCCTTTTTCACCACTCTGAAATGGCTTCTTCTTACGTTCTTCTTGTACATTTTTCCCTCTTGCTTCGAGGTTTGTAGCTTGAACACAAACCTCATCAAGATTCGTGGGATCAAACATAATAATGGTGTGTCAAAGATAGCATTGCAAACCTCCTATGTATTTCAGCAAAGTATCTTGTGACTGCAAGTCTACTCCTAGCATAAAAGCTCTTCTCCTAAATTCCTGAGTATACTCTTTCACATTTTGAGATTTTAACTATCTCAAAATTTTCCAATTCATGATTTTTACATATGAGCTAAAGGGTATAATTGTCTTTTTATAGTAGCAATGAAATCAGACCAAGTAATAGAGATCTTACCATGTTTTTTGATCTCGTCTTGAGTCCTTGATTCCCACCAAATGAGTGTTGCACCGTCCATTCTCAATGAAGCCAACTAAATTTTGGTATCATCCTCTTGAAGGTTCTGAATTCTACAATACACCTCCAACTGACTAATCCAATTATCAAGCTTCTCTGCATTCACTTCACCATTATACATTGGCAACTCGAATTTAACATCTAGTTTAAGTAGAGGTGATTTTCCAGATCCTTTTGAACAATGATGATGAGTATGAGTAAGGGTTGTATTAGTGGAGTGTGAAGATTCTTGTGAAGAAGAAGATGGAGAAGATGGGGGAGAGGGTGGTGTTGGCATTATGATACATATGTTGTACTTGATGGCAACCCACTCATCTCAGATGATAAATTATAGTGCAGCAAAGTTCACGCACTTTCATGCAGAGAAAATTTCACACACTTTCATGCAAAGAAAAGTTCCTTTCATGTAGAGAAAAGCTCACTCATTTTCATGCAGAGAAAAGTTCACGCACTTTCATGCAGAGAAAAGTGCACGCACATAGGAAATCTTATGGTTGGTTCATCGTATTAGTCCGACAGTTTTTGATCCTATAGTTTTGGTCTATTGTATTGCATCCAAAAGAATTGAACCCAAGTATTGGGTTCGTGGTATTGTTTCTCAATGGTTTTGGTCCATGGTTTTGAGTGAGGCCTAGCCTATAAAAAGGAAAGGAGATCATTTGGCTAATCACAAGTGTTGAAAATCTTAAGAAGAGCAAGATCTGAATTTCTAATAATCGATTGGTGAGACATAGTTGAATTTGAATCAAGGAGAAACCGGAGCATTATAAGTCAGATCTACTGAAGAGAGCGGCAACGGCACAGTGCAGAGGTGCACAGAACCAGAGAAGAAGTAGGTGCGGAGTTGTGCAGACTCGTCACGGCAGAAGTGTGGATATCCGCAGGTTTCCTTCGGTGAAGTTGCGGACCTTTCTTGAAATATATTTTAGTTGTCTTTTATCTATTTCTGCAGAGATCTGGGTTTAAATTGGTGTCTGGTTAATGGTGTTATTTTCTAGTTACTGCATTCTGAGAAGTTATTTGTTTAAAGGAGATTGGGTGATGCACATGTACATGATGTTTTGGATCCAGTTTGAAAATTGATGAAACGTGGTCCCTGAAAGGAAAGAGAAGGTAGTAGCCTTCTCTAGGTCAGCACCTAAGTACTAGTATTTCAGCTAGTACAAGAGCTAAGGGGGTTGTAGCTCCCTTCTAGAAGAAGCTCGAAAACGAGAGAGGGTTTTAGCTCTCTACAGGTTGCAGCCTGCGCACTGGTAAAAGACTGCACCAGTACAAAATCATTGTAAGAAGAAGTTTCTAATTGAAAGAAGATATAGATATATTGCAGCAGGTGGTTTTCACCCACATTGGGTTTCCACCTTACATCTTGTGTTCCTTAGTGTGACTGTCTATTTTGTGTTCCTGCTCATTATTCTATGGTTCTCACATACAGATTAATGACAAACATCTGAAGAATAAATTAAATTATAAGTTTGGAAGGTATATGAAAGTTTCAATTGTCAGATCTGAAAATATTTGTATAAATTGATAAGAGTTTGATAATACTGATTCACCCCCCCCTCTCAGTATTATTTCCAACACATGAAATATTGAAGAAGGCTCAAGTTGAGCTTTCCTTTGAAGTCACTGGGAACCACGGGGATTAAGTCATGGTGTTTGTTGTTAGCCTTGTGCTTCTGGTATTTTCTGATTTTATTGTTATTTATTTTCAGTTTTGTTATGTCTGTTGCATGATCATGAAACTTTGTTTGTGGTGTCATATTGTTGTTGGTTTTCCATGGTTTTCCTCTTCTTTTCTTCTTAGTCTTTCACTTATTTTCTTGAGTCTTGATAATTGGTTGGGAAAGAGGAAAGTTAATGGAGCTCGGGGAGAACCGTTTTGTACCCAAAAGATAAAACTTGGATGAATATCGATGCATGAGTAAGCACAACGGAAGGTAAGACTATGATAGTCGATTGGACTAGTTGGGTCCATTGGTGTAGATGGGTGCTGACAGTATAGGCATGAGAAAGGTAACAGCAAAAGGTAAAGTAAACATATCTAAGGTGTCATATGCCTTGGCTATGTTGGGAACTGTTGTTCTCAATGTTTTTCATATGTTGCACACTTAAAGGGAGATCTCTTAACCATGACCTTATAATATATGGTAATTTTGTTGTGATCTTGATTATGCTGATGTTTATATGTATACATATATGTATGTATGTATATCATTGTCTAACGTGATCATAATTGTTTATGCTAATTTTTATGTATATGTATGTATGTATCCATGTATCTATGTCACTGTCCGATAGATCATCAAGAATCATTCTTGTGGCGGAATGATTTCTTATGCAGGTGAATGACATGAAGAAGTTCATGGCTATGAGGAATCAAGTAGGAAGAGTAGTCATGACAAATATATGAGGTCAGTATCATGTGAATATGAATCTATATTGTATGCTTGTATTATGCCCATGTTTATGTTATGACAAGTAATGTGGAAGGATACATTAGTGAAATGAAAGCCATGTGGTCCGCGACATGTTAGAATAAAGCCTAGCTGATACAATGGAAGAAAGGTTTCTTAGTAGAGACAATGTGATTTTGGATGTGAGTTACTATTGTTGTGCATAGGTTGTATATGTTGTACATGTTGCATATTGAATACTGGGTATAAATGGTGTTATGTACATATGGTGTGGTGTGCATGATTGTACAAGTGGTGTTGTGTATATGTGGTTCTCTGTACATGTTGTACAAGTGGTGTTATGTGTAAGTGGTGTTGTGCACAAGTCATGCATGTGGCATTGTGTACATGTGGTGTCGTGTACATGTCGTGTGTGTGGTAATGTGTACATGTGGTATTGTGTACACATTGTAAAATGGTGCAGTGTACATATGGTGTTGTATACATGTTGTGCAGGTGGTGTTGTGTACATGTAATGTTGTGCACACGTTGTGCAGGTGGTGCTTAGTACATGTGGCACTAGCATACATATGGGATTGAGTGCATGTCATACATGTTGTGCTGCAGGAATGCGGTACTATGTATGTGCATTGTGTAGTCATGGTATCATGACATGTGTATTCGTTGTGCAGTACTATGTGTGGGTACATGTATTATGTGGTGTTGTACATCGGGTATAGACGTATGATTTGTGTTGTATATCATGTGTATGTGTATGCATTTTGTGGTGTCTCACATTGTGTGTGGATATATGTCTTGTAATGTACATTGTGTACATATACGTGTTGTGCCGTGTTGTACATCGGATGTAAGAGTATGTATTGTGTTGTGTTATTCACTAGGTGTAGGTGTATGTATTGTGTTGTGCACTGGGTGTAGGTGTATGTGTTGTATGTTAGGTGTGGATGCATGTATTGCATGGTGTTGTATGTCGTGTGTGGATTATGTAGTTTTGATGCACACTATGTGTATGTGCACATGGTTGAGGAGAAGGCACTGGGTGTTTGTCAGGTGTGACAACCAATCCAGAGTGTGTACGAAATAAGGACAAAGGTAGAAGTTAAGGTTTAATGAAAGGATAAGTATCAACATTTTATTTATGTAACACCCTCCTCCCACATCTACCCAAGTAATTGGACAACTGAGGTAAACATGCAACGAGAGGCCCCTATGATATGATTCAACCTCCTATATGACCTTAAGGAAGTGAAATCGATGAAACATCAAACACAATCATAAATGATAAGAGACCATCGAGAAACTATTTTGAGCCTCTCTATCCCTTCAAAAACGCTTTTTATTTGTTCATTCGACTGCATCAGATTGTTAAGAAGGCTACTCTGTAGGAAAGGTAAAGATTTGGATTTGATATCAAATAAGAAGCAAGATCAATCGTAATTTTATCTCTCTTGGTTGAAGAATTGTTTAGCGAGGGTAGTTTTCCCTACCCCGCCAAGACCTACAATTCCCAAAATTGTAGCCTTCTCACTTTGCTGCTGCAGTGACAATGTTCTGTCCACATCTTTTATTTTTTTATTGAGGCCAGTAGGATATTTAGTGATGTCCAAAGGTGGTTTGCGAACTTTTTTTAGAACTTGTTGGACGACCTCATGGACGAGCTGCCACTCTTCCCTGAATAATATTCACAATCACAGTCAACAGACAAATAAAAAACATCTACATAAATAATCTGTGATATACTTATGAAGCCAGCAAAGTAAAAAACTCAAATAACAGGGAGGGTCTTACTAAAACTGATTATATCTGCCATAGTAGAAAGAGTATTCCTCCATTTTTATATGGTATTGGGGTTGTACCTTGGTTGTGGACAATCGAATGCTCTCTTCCTTTCAAGCATGCCCAAATCTCTAGCATAAACTCGATCTCCACCGTGCATCCACCGAAGATCTGCAGGCTCGACTTTGTAGAAAACTGGAATTATTGTTGACCCTGACTTCAACATCTGTTCCCTATCAGTACGAGCTCATGGAGACACCATCTTGATTGAGCATAAGTTGGTGAAAATATGGCTACATGAACGGACGTTGTTCGAATAGCCCCTTCGATTTGAGGATCCAACTTCTCTCCTCCTTACAATTCTTTCTGGTCCAGAAAAACTGCTAATCCAAGTTCTTTAATGCGATGGTAGATATGGGGAGCGAGTCCTTTCTTGATGTCAGGACCATGGTGATTTAGAAACACTTCATACACATAGCTATTGGTGGATGCAAAGGATCTAAAGTTAACAGGTGCCATTGGATACAGATTAACAAAGAAGCAAGATTGAATATATTTGGTAGAGATTGAGAATGCGTGCTCAGCTTCAATATTTTCCTATGAACGATTCAGGAGAGCAGAGAAGCTATCAGTTGCAACTTTTCTGGTATCAAGGCCTCAATTGAAAACAAAACAGCGTTGATTTGTAGTTAATTACTTGAGGTTCTTATTTCCTTTGAGAAAACCAAGTGGCAATAAATAGTGAACTGATACCGTAATCTGGTAATCTAAACGGTGGAAGCATGAAGTTTGCTACCAATTTTCCCTTCTTCCAGCATTATTGACTATCAGTTATATCGCAAGATTATTGACTAAAGTTCGCAAGACCTTTTTTTTCGACGAAAAAACTTTCATTTTTTCATTTAATCAAATGAGAATTTTTTTCATTAATCAAATGAGAAATTACATATGGCCAGAAATCGAAGAGAGGCCCTTATTAGACCAACACCATACTAAAGAAGAAAAAAAGAAATCACTAAGAACCAACAAATTGGTAACACTAGGAAAAAAACACAAAAAAAACTAAGATAAAAACACAAAAAACCAAAATAAACCAAACTAAAACAAAATTAAAAAATAAACCAAATTATACATCCAAAAAACAAGAAACAAAAACAAAAAATAAACCAGACTATGCATCCCAAAAAACAAAATAGAAGATCAAAAAGCAAAAGAACCAACTTCCTGTACAATGCCATCCACCTTGTTTTCTTGCGGAAGACATGCGTTGGTTTCCTTGTGGAAACTTGCTTTACCACAAGTAAGATTCCTTTACTTGGTAGTCGAAACGCATTCTTTATGCAAAACAACTTGCATCCACCTATATAAGAGATGCCTTTTTCAAGTGGTCTAGATTTTGTGAAATTCTTAGTAGGAATTCAAAAAATCATCACTTTTATTATTTATATTTAAATTTTTAACTGTATATATGAATTTCTATAAATTTAACATGTTATAAACCAATATATAATATAGCCATAGTATAAAGATTATAATTTTTTGTCTTGAAATTTATAGAAATTTTAATTATATTTTAAAAAAATCTAACAATAATTTTTATAAATCCAAATAAAAATGATTACCCTTCATAATTTTAAGTGACCTAAATATTTTCCAACTTTTTAAACATATCCCATATACCAAATGCTTTGACTGCAATGTCCCACTCTCTTTATGGGGAACAACTGGCAATGGCATCAATGGACGTAAATGTTACAACAATATAAAATTTTGAAAAAAAAAATCAGAGTAGTTAAGTGGGGTTCTTACAATTTTTCATAGGCAACAGTACACATTAATTTCATATAAATGTTATGACAATTTCACATTGTTGAAACCTTCTTTTTAATGTTAATACATTATGATAGTTGAAATCTCATAATCAATTATCAAATTGTTGAAAAATTGTTCTACTTAAATAGTGTTTTAAAGATTAATTTTGAGGTAAATTTCAAATTTTTAAAAATATTATAATATTTGTATTTTTTTCATTTTTTTTTTTTTATTATTTGCATTTATTTTATATATATGATTCATGTTTAATTTATTTAAATTAGGATATATATATTTTTTTTAAAAAAATTTAACACATTTTAAATATGAGGTATTAGTATAATTATTGTTTGGATATATTTTTGGTGGTTGGTATTTATATAATTAGAGTTTGAATATATTTTTTATTTGTGTTTTTATTATTTGAGTTCAAAAATATGATATTTTTACAAAGAATTACACAATTTTATGTGAAGCTTTTTTAAGGATATGGGAATTATTTATCAGTGGTTCTTTGAAGCTTGTTATCTTTTGAGCGTGATTGTATGCTACCACATGTTAGAAAGTGATTGTATGCTATCACATGTTAATCATGGTATGGATTCTCTAATCGTTTGATTCTTTAATTTTTATTATTAGATAAAACTTGTATATGTTTTGTATCTAATCATATCTAAGATGACAACTCATAGAGGTAAGAAATTGCAATTTCATTACAATAACCAATATTATAATGCTTTCAAGTGTAATTATAAATAGTGGATTGCAATAAATGAAGGGCATACCTCAGCAAGTAGCTTAGCTTTTACTCAATTCATTAATCAAGGCCATTCATTTGCTTCAACATGTTATGGACAACACAAGTTACACTTCAAATTAGAAACTACCATGATAGTTTTGAATGAGATGTTTATTCAAGATGCATTTGATATGTTCATGTTTTAGAAGAATGATAATGGGTTTCATCTCTTTCCTCCTTCCATGTGTATTGTTATATGCCTTCTATTAAGTGCACACATATGAATTCCATTAACCCCTATACATGTCCATCCACTAGCTTGTCATCTCCTTCAAAGTTATCGATGTTTTGATACTCTACCCTTATGCTAATTTATATGTACTTTTGGTGATTTGATCATGTATCAATATTTTGCGAGGGCTCCTAACAACTGGCAATTCTTCTCTATAATCCTAGAATGACTATTAGTTGGGATGCCACTACCACAAGAATCAATCTCATGAATGATGTATCCTACCATAATGCAAGTATCCATTTATTTAGGGAAGTAGTAGTTGAATCAACAAATGCAATCTCAAAGCTTCATTATCCATTATATGTACGCAACACTTGAAAGATCACATGAATTTAGGCCGTGTTTGTGAATCATCCACTCAAGCTCTTCCTACACTATCTTTTATCATAGTAGATTTGTCAATGTCTCTATTGTTTCCCTACCCAAATTATTTATTGAAGTGATAATTATAGAAACCAACATGTCCTTACTACTTAATTTTTTGTCCATGGCATTGGCCTTCTCAAAGATGTCAAGCATCATGATTACAAAATCATTCCCATTTTCCACACTCATTTTCCTTCCCCCTCTCAATTTTTTCATTAGTAATCTCCTTCCATAATGCATTAAATTCTTTGTGCACTTTTTTGTGCTCTTTGATGTCCTACAAATTTGACCACCCTACATAAGGAATGAAATATTTGATTTTGGAAGCATTGGCTACAACACACAAACCACACATAATTTTACCCAATCCTTTAATTCGCACCAACTTATCCAATGAGGAACATAGAAGAGAGTAAAGCGAAGTATCATGGGGAGTTAGGCTAAGTGGTTGTACCAGATCAGTGACCTATTTTCATCTATGTATTGTTCCATCATCCCCAAATAATTATTCCCATTTACAACCCTAAGAAAAAAAGGCCAATATATCTCTCTCAAATCTTAATTGAGATTGTGTTGTTTAAAGTGAGTTTGTCATTGAACACTTGTCCCTCAAATCTACCCTAGCAACATTGTTCATATCAACAACATATAATATGTTTAATGGTTTTTGCAATTTAATGCAAAAGAGTCATCCACATGTTTTATCATGGTTAAATAATAATTTGAAAATTAACAAGAAGAATGTTGTTAACCTGGCCTAACTAAACCAAGCCTTATGTGTCAGCTTGAGACACCCAACACTAATACCCTAAGTGGGCTTTGGTTGCATTATGGAGCAAGGTAGTGAGAGTTGGAGTAGTCAATGAATCTTAAGAGTCTAGGAAAAATTTCCAATCTACAAACACCATGCGGAATAATAAAGATAAGAATAGCAATATACATTTCTCTAGAAACAATGGTATATTTCTTAGATTCTCTCCATGTTGAAGATGATGCCATAGTGGTGAATGCCATATGTGAAATAAGTGACAACATAATGGCCCTAATGTGCTCTAGATTTATGAAAATATCATGACCTAGCTTAATCATGGTGGAAGGTGTAACAACCCTCGTGAAAATTCCATGTAATAAAAGTTAATAAAGGCAAAAATAATAAACATGATTGATGGGACACTTATTCCAAGTTGAATGTAGGGTAAGACATCGTAGTGTGGGTGTTGATTTGGTTGTTAATGGCTAAGGAAATTGACAAAGGCAATGGCTAAGGCTTTGGAAAAGCAAAATGGAATTTTTGGCACATTTATTTATGAAAATAAAGGAAATTAGGAAAAAAGGGAGGTGAAAGGTCACAAGTTGCATATGAGAAGGAAAATGAAGGAAAATAATGCAAAATAAAGAAAATAGAGGCCTCATTCATAAAAAAGCTTCTAAGGATCAATGGGTAGGCTTGGTCAGTGTAAGCTTATGTCAGTTCATTTCTGGAGTTCTCTCTCTATTCTCTCTCTCTCATACTCTTGGACACTTAGAGTTTTCTTGGAGCACTCTTGGAGAGTGTGGCATATTTGGAGTTTTGGAACAAGAAGGCAAAGGAAGAGCAAGAAAGTGCAAGAGGACATCATGATTAGTAGCTACAATGGGTTTTTCTTACAGGAACCGAGTTGCATGTATGTTTTCCTCACTAGTTTTGGCATGTGTGTCATATGCATGTGGTTTGCTAGTTATGATCTGTCATTGGTATGGAGGATGGTCGGGATTGACAGTGGATTGCCTAGCCTTGCTATTTCCTAGATAACCATGGAGATTGTGGGTATTTCATTATTTTATTTTGGTTGGTTCTCATGTTTCCTTAGCTTAGGTTGAGTTATTAGTCCTGGAAGCCTTGGTTGGACAAACACTCTGAAAGCCATGTAACATCTTGGGTTGAGTTACTAGTCATGGAAGCCTTGGTTAGAAAAATGCTCTGGAATCCCTTTGTGGGTTGAGTTACTAGTCCTTTAAGATGTAGTTGGACAAACACTCTGGAAGTCCGCTAAAAGATGTGGGTTGAGTTATTAGTCCTAGAAGCCTTGGTTGGACAAACACTCTGGAAGTCCTAGAAGGCTTCGATAGAGACCAATCTAATGATGGTTTTGTGATGTCCAACTGTGACGTGGAATCATTGTTTGATGGGTTGAGGTGGATGGCCTTTGGAATCCCTGGATGGTTTTGGATTGATGTGTTCTATAAGATCCCATATTCATGCTTGGAATATGGCATGGGTGTGAATGGTTGAAGGGAGATTTGGCTTAGCCATTTTACGATCTAGTGGAATGTGGTAGTCCCATACCAGGTTGGATTTTGCATCATTAAATGAGGTTATTTCTCCTTGTTATCTCACGAGTATTATACTAGTTTATATGTGAATTATATGGTTGTTTTTTCCTTGGTATTTCTATTGTTATTATGTTGGTTATGAATGTGTATTATGACAGTGGCTATGTATGGCTCCCATCATGTTTTTACTTGTATATGAATGAACAATATATCTATGGCTTAATGGATAAAACTGCAGCTAATGTGATAAGGAAACAAAGCTTCATAGTGAATCTCATATAAGTATGAAACCCCTATGCTTAGATCTGTTGTTTACACGTATAAATTGCATTGATGCCAAGTGTTGGATAGAATGTTAGTCCCGGTTGGGGATGGTCAGGCATAGTCCTAGATTTAATTTTTGGTTTATTAGTCTTTTCATCATGTGTTTAATGGATTCCGGAAGTTACAACAATGTAACAGCCCTGGTAAAAATCCATGTAAAAATATATAAATCCCATGGTTGATGGGACACATATTCCAAGTTGAATGTTAGGAAAAACATCCTAGTGGGTGTTCATTTGGTCTTTTATGGCTAAGGAAATTGGCAAAGGAAATGGCTAAGGCTTTGGAAAGGCAAAGTGGAATTTTGGCACAATTATTTATGAAAAGAAAGGAAATTAGGAGAAAAAGAAGGTGAAATGTCACAAGTTTCATGTGAGGAGGAAATTGAAGGACAATAATGGAAAATGAAGAAAATAGAGGCCACATTGATAAAAAGGCTTTTAAGGATCAGTGGGCAAGCTTGGTCAATGTAACCTTTTGTCAGTTGAGTTTTGGAGCTCTCTCATTATTCTCTCTCTCTCTCATACTCTTGGACACTTAGAGTTATCTTGGAGCATTTTGGCATTGGAGTAAGAAAGGAAAAGAAGGAAAGAGGAAGCAAGATCAAGTGGGAAAAGGCATGATCAAGCAGCTACAACAGACTTCATTGCAAGTATCGACTTGCATGTGTATTTTCCTTGCTAGATTTGGCATGCATGGAATTGCATGTGGTTATTTTCTATCATGGCATGGGTTTTTCCAAGTGTAACAATGTTTTCAACCTAGCCTTTCCATTTCTGGATAGCCATGGTGCGATGGGGTTCTCATGTTTTGGTTGAGCTAGATTACTAGATGAATTCAAAGATAGGTGAGGTGGATCTCCTAATGATAGAGCACATGGTCTAGTGGTCACTAAACTGAACTGTGGATCACATTAAAGCCACTGACCTAGTGACCCCTGAGCGAAACTGTGCCTTGTGGTAAATAAAGGATTATGTTGCCTCGGTGGGCCTAGGAATCATTTCCGGTGAATGGAAAAATATACGGTAAAGTCAAGAGGTGGTTTTCTCTATGTTGGGCCTAGTAATCCTAGGTTTGGGATATGCGGTAAATCTTGGAGAGTGGGTCTTGGTTTAGGGCCTAGTGATCTGAGTTTGGATTGTGGTAAAGTATGAGAGACTAGGAGATAGGAAAATTCCTCATGGTGTAGGTGAAGAAACCTGGTGGCATCCATTCTTGTTTTGCCTAGTGATCGGGTGGATATCACAGTAAGGCCTATTATGATGTGTTCGTTGTGTTGGCCTAGTCATCCGGGATGGATTATGGTAAAGCTTGGTTTTTTTTTTTTTGTGAGGGTGAGGTGGCTTATCATCAGTATGCCCTGGTTGGTTCTTTTGGTTTGAGTCCCACATTCATGCTTTGAATATGGCACAGGGGTGAATGGATGCAGAAAGATTTGGCTAAGCCATTCTATGGTTGGGTGGAACATGGTAGTCCCATCTTCGATTGGTTTAATGCATTCATTAATGAGAAATTCATTCCATTGATTTCCATGTGCAAAATTATTGATGTATATGTGGGTTTTGATGGCTGATATGTTTATGGTAATTCTGTTCCTATTATGGTGGTTATATGTATATTTTATGACCACAACTATGTATGGCTCTTAGCATGTTTTTACTTGTAAATGAATGGTATCTATGGCCTAATAAATGATAATGCAACAAATGAAATGAGGGAACAATGGTTCATAGTGATTCTCAGATAAGTATGAGAACGTTACTCTTAATTATGTTATTTACACCTGTAGGTTACATGTTGATGATATGTTTGACGAAATGCCTAACATGGCTAGTAGGGGTCTAATAAAGGTCTTGTTCGACTTATTGCCTTTTCATCATTGTTTCCTTGTACTTTTACTGATTCCAAGCTATCACTCGATTTTGGGTAGTGGCCAAGCCTCTGGACCTGAAAAAGTGGCTTAAATCCCGGGGTTACTGGCACATAATTGGAAATTTTGGTCTCTGGTCACTAGCAGAAAAGCCTATGAGAGCGACTTTAGGTTACTGCTCACTCCCTTACCCATAGCATGGAGCGACGATGGCCTAAGAGATCAGAACAACAGTGGGACCTAGGGACAAGATGTCTGAGTGCCTGACATGTCTCCTGAGGGTTTTGTTGCTGATGTTGGATGATTGTGTATGATGTTCCATCGATTTCACTTCCTTAAGGTCACATAGAGGTCGAATCTAATCATAGTAGCCTCTCGTCTCATGTTTACCCCGATTGGCATGATTACTTAGGTATATGTGGGAGGAGGGTGTTACAGAGTGGTATCAAAGCATGGTTGAACTATCGAACTGGATGGGCTATGTGTGTTGGCCATGCATGCATGCCAGTTGCATGTGTGTCTCTTTCACTTGCATTCCATGTGCTTGTTGCATTGCATAATGTTGATCATGGTTGTAGTAAGGTTGTCATGAGGAACTTGATATTGATTTTTTGGAATGCATCGTCATGAGTATATGATTGGTTACATATTGTTATATTTCACTTACATGTTTTTATATGCCGCTTGATTACATCCTTGTATGTTAGGTTGCATTCTTATATGTTTGATTACATGTATCAGTCTTGTAGGTTGGTTACAAGTATTGATCGATTATGCTCGACTACATGTGTTCATGTGTATGTGTAATTGATTATGCATTTCTTATGCATGTTGATGGTTGCATGTGGCAATGTGTACAATGGAGTAGTGGTTGGTTTCATGCATGAGGTCATAGTTTGTGAAGTTGATATGGTGATGCATTGACGACTGGACTCTAGCTAGACGGATGTGTATATGGTTTTGTACTCATGTGTTATATGTCTATATGCAATCGTTATGAACATATGGTCTTGGTTATAGTTATGCATGAATAATAGGTCAAAAATTCCTTGTGAAGTCATTGTATGCAAATTTAGGTCATCGTGGTGCTATTGGTTATTATGATGCTAATGTGTTGGCTGAGATAGAATAGGAGATGAAAATCATCATAATGAGGTTGTCTCATTAGACCTTGGGGTAAGAGAAGATCGCCATACAGTTATCGTATGTTGGTATGAATGTATGTAAGTTAAGGATTATTATATGAATTAGGTTTATGTACATGTCTTATGATGTTATGATTACATTCATGATAGATGTTAGTTTATTAGTGCAGTTATATGAACAAATGTCGAATAGTCAAGAATGATACTAACCTGTAGTTGTATGCATTGTTATTGTTGTTTTGCATTAGATAACTTGATTATTAGGTTATATGTTGTTGATGAGCATGATATATAGCTTATTGTTGTTATATTCTATTAGCTTGATGATGAGGGTTATTTTATTAAGATCTTGATGTTGTAATTTACATTGGCCATATGCATGATGGTTATGTTCATTGAATTGAAGATCTTGATGTTATATGTATTGTGTTAACTTGGTTTTACCTATGTAGATGGTTATGATTGTGATATCCAAGTATGAGCCGACATATTTGTGATATGGTGTCGTACTAATCTAGACTGATCGTACATATGTGATTGTTATGCATGAACGATAAATGCTTATGAGCTTATGATGTGAACATGTTAGTTAGATACTGTTATGGATATCATGATTTATGTTTGAGTTGATATGTTGTGAAGTTGTGTCATGCTAACCAGGATTGATTGTGTAGACAAGATCGCCTCCCCTGAGATACATCAAGGTATGAGTTTGCTTATGTCGTATATTTGGTACTTGACTGTTTGATTATGTCGTCTAGTTTATTTAGCTGACATGGTGTGTTCATAGCTTGCTTGAATGTTTGATTAATTGCATGACACGAGTATGAGTTTACAGGGTTGCATGAAGAAATGATCTTTTTTTAAGATGATTGTACTAATACATATGTGTCAAGACAATTGATATGTACTTGCGTGTAAGTAGGTGATAGTTGTAGCATTATGTCTAATGACTATGAGTTGACTATGGATTATGACATGATTGCTAGTCTTGCTAAATGTTGATTTCAAATTGATAGATATGATTGTCTTCATATTTGGAACATGTGGTTGACATGTGTGAGTAGTTGCAGGAAGAATGTTGGTATTATCCTGACAAGGTAATAGTTGATGTGTTTATCTCACTAATAGTCGATGATGTGACAATGCATAGTAACACTCAATTGTATCAAGAAAAAGGGCAAAGAAAGGAATTGGGCAATAATTCCTTTGGACATGTTTGGAAACCCTAATTCCAAATGAATGAATGATTTGCATACCGAAAGTATTCTTATCCTTGATTTCATCCGAGTTATGTGGGTATGTGCTATATTCATGAACATGTATTTGACAGGTATATTAGCTAGTCTCTAGTTATAGGTGGATCTATCAAGGGAATTGGAGTCCCTTGAGAGATGGCATGGATGTGTTCAGTTGCAAGCAATGTGTTTGGAACAACAAGGTAAGGTAACTAGTGTATTGTGATGTTTAGTTATGCATTGACATTATGTGTTGATGGAAGTATGATGCAGGGGATTGCATGGAAAGAGATTGCCATTAAATCTTCAAGAAGGCTCAGGTTGAGCTTTCCTTTGAAATCAATGGGAACCATGGGGATTGAGTCATGGTGTCTATTATTAGCCTTGTCCTTCTGGCATTTCATGATTTTCTTGCGCTTTATTTTCAGTTTTGTTATGTCTAGTGCATGATCATGCAACTTTGTTTGTGGTGTCATATTGTTGTTGGTTTTCGATGGTTTTCCTCTTCTTTTCATCTCGGTCTTTCCTTTATTGTTTTGAATCTTGATAATTGGTTGGGAAAGAGGAAATTTAATGGAGCTTGGGGAGAGTCGTATGGTACCCAACATGTAAAACCTTGATGAAGCTTAGTGCATGAGTAAGCACAATGGAAGGTAAGACTATGACAGTCAGTTGGATTGGTTGGGTCCACTGGTGTAGATGGACGCTAGCAGTATAGTCATGAGAAAGGTAGCAGGAAAAGGTAAAGTAAACTATCTGAGGTGTTAGATGCCTTGGCTATGTTGGAAACTATTGTTCTCAATATTTTGAATATGTTGCACATGTAAAGAGTGATTTATTAACCTTGACCTTATAATATATGGTAATTTTGTTGTGATCATGATTATGCTGATGTTTATATGTATACATGTAAGTATGTATGTATATCGTTTTTTAATAGTATCATGATTGTTTATTCTAATGTTTACGTATATCTATGTATGTATCCATATATCTATGTAACTGTTTGACAGATCATCAAGAATCATTCTTGTGGCGGAATGATTTCTTATGCAAGAAAATGACATGAAGAAGTTCTTAGCTATGAGGAATCAAGTGGGAAGAGTAGTCATGACAAATATATGGGGTCACTATCATGTGAATATGAATTTATATTGTATGCTTGTATTATGCCTATGTTTATGTTATAACAAGTAATGTGGAAGGATACATTTGTGAAATTAAAGTAGTGTGGTTTGCGACATGTTAGGATAAAGCATGGATAAGACAATGGAAGCAAGGTTTCTTAGTAGAGACAGTGTGCGTTTGGATGTGAGGTACTATTTTTGTGCATAGGTTGTATATGTTGTACTTGTTGCATATTCACTGTTGGGTATAGATGGTGCTATGTACATATGGTGTTGGGTGAATGATTGTACAAGTGGTGTTGTGCACATGTGGTGCTTTGTACATGGTGTACAAGTGGTGATATGTGTAGGTGGTGTTGTGTACATGTCGTGCATGTGGCACTGTGTACATGTGGTGTCACATACTTGTCGTGTGTGTGGTAATGTGTACATGTGGTATTGTGTACATGTTGTACAGCTATGCAGTGTACATGTGGCATTGTGTACACGTTGTGCAGGTGGTGCCATGTACATGTGATGTTGTGCACATGTTGTGCCGGTGGTGCTTAGTACATGTGGCACTGGCATACTTGTGGAATTGAGTGCATGTCGTATATGTTGTGCTGCAGGCATGTGGTACTAATTATGTGCATTGTGTAGTCACAGTATCGTGACATGTGTGTTCGTTGTGTTGTACTATGTGTGGGTACATGTATTGTGTGGTTTTGTACATTGGGTATAGACATATGAGTTATGTTGTATATCAGGTGTATGTGTATGCATTTTTTGGTGTCTCACGTTGTGTGCGGATGTATGTCTTGTAATGTACATTGTGTACATATACGTGTTGTGTAGAAATTTTGAATAATTTAACACATATTCAACAGAGATTATCCTGATCATGTACTATTGCGGAAAACATACACAATACATAAGCTCCTCTACGTTGATCATCAATATAGCAGCATCAATAACATTAAAACATCAAGAGCATTCACACATTAACACAGTATGTATCCCGGGGAAAGCATCTCGCTAAAAACCCCAACTATCTGTATATTAATGATTGAGTCATGTAACATTACACAGCATAATACTTCTCAAAAGTATCTCCACCTCTGTTACACACAATACAGCTCAGATCTGAATCAATCACTGGCTCAAATCTCCTTCGCTGCTTGCCTACCTCCGCTGCTCAATACCTGCAAAAGAACTGATGATAATTCCAAGGGCAGCCACGTCTTTCCTTGGCTAAATCACATGAGAACAAGCTACAATACGTGCAAACTCATTGGCATACTCAATCCCCCTGATTTGTGCAAGATCTGGTGCACAACTGATAGCAATCTGATTCTCTAACACCTATCCCTGCTGAACTGAACATGCACTGACATGCAACTGAGTTAACTGATGTATTCATTAGTTGTATTATGAGTTAATAACTTGTGAATTAATTAATAACTAATTCACCCAACTCATCTCTAGTCTATTCGCCAGTTAGACTAAATACAACCAGTTTAACAAAGCTAAACTGAACACAACTCCATCAACTGCACCTCCAGTCCACTAAACTCAACTCACTTGAGTTCTAACTGAAGTCATGCATGCAAATATTCAACTAACCCATAAGAACCAAGTATTTCCTTCATGCAATTGCATGTGCCACATCCGTAGCTCGAACTGAAGTGCTCCAAGAGAATAAGACAAAGTTTATAGTCCAAATATTATTGTGAGATAATAATATTTGACTTTTCTATTTTTAGCCTGGCAGTCTAAAAATAGACTCCGCCCATATGTCTAAAAAAAGAAGTCCATCTATTTTTACCAACATGACCAATCATCCACAAATAGCATCCTGCAACTCATAGACCATGATCCATATGTCTAAAAATAGACATAGTCTAAAAATAGACTTGCGCCAAAAACAGCCTGCGGGCCCACTTAGTGAAGGCGACTCCTTTCCACTAAGCTCCATCATCTTGTTGCATTCTCAACAAGCATTTCTTGTTGCACACTTTTCAACATTTTCTTGAAGAATTCTAGCCTTGGAGAAAGGAAGGAAAAGTAAGAAAAAGGAAAGGCAGGAAATCAAGGATTTAGCAAGGGAGAGCAGGATCAAGCAACTTCAGTAGCAATACTTGTAGGTAACATATTGCATGTGCGATTTCCTAGCTGGTTTTGACATCCATGGCTTTGCATGTTGGTGTATGGTTCTATTGATATTAGTGGCATGGTTTTACTAGGTTATGATAGTGGTTTTTAGCCTAGCCTTGCCTTTTCCAGATGTCCATGGTGTGATGGGATTATTTTCTCGGTTTTGAGCTTTGGAATTTCCAGATGGTTTCAGAATCTGGGGTGGAGGTGGTCTCAGGAAAATGTCAAAGGCCTAGGAATCCCTTGATTGGTTTTGGCGGAATACATGGTAAAACCTCACGGAGGAGTCTCGGTTTAGGGCTTAGTGATTCGGTGTGGATTGTGGTAAATCCTGAGCGAATGGTTTCTCAGTTTAGGGCCTAGTGACCCAGTTTGGATTCTAGAAAATGCTTAGAGACAAGGAGATGGAAAATTCGTTAAGGATAGTGATGGAGTTTGAAGGTATTCCTAGCTCTATTTGGTTTGCAATCTTAGTGTCATTTTTAGTGAGGTCATAGTTTGGTGAGGGTGGAGGTGGTTTAACCTCTAGATTCTGTTGGTTGTTTTTAGAATGGTTTAGTCATGAGATCCCACGTTCATGCTTGGAATATGGCATGAGGGTGACTACCTGAAAGAAAGATTTGGTTCAGCTATGGCTACAGTCGGGTGGTACGTGGAAGTCCCGAACCTGGTCGGTTTTACAGATGTTTAATAAAATCTAAGCTATATTAATTTTGTACTTATTAATATGTGGATATAATTGTTGTTATCTCATTGTTTTTTTCATGGTTCAACATTGGTTATGATCATGGTTATTTTCATGGTTATTTCATCTATTTACTTGTAACTGAAAGGATAATGGATGCAAGACCTAGTTGATGTCAAAACAATATAGCGAAGAGGGTGGCGATCCTTCTTGTCAAGTACCATATGATTTATATATCATTAATGATCTATATTGTATTAATTTCCTATAGATTACATTGATGGCAAGTGTTTGAAACAATATCAGTCTCGGTTAGGGATGGCCAGGATTAGTCCTTGAGTTAGTTTTTTATTTGTAAGACTTGTTATTATGTAAACCATGGATTCTGGAAGTGTCATTGAATTATGGGCAGTGCCCTGGGCTTTGGGCTTAAAATAGTGGCTCAAATCTCGAGGAAATTCGCACAACATTGAGAAAAATAGTCCCTAGACGCTGGCATGTAATGTTGTGGAAGCATCTAGAGCTTTTTAGACATTGGCATGCCCATATCATGGGAGTGTCTAGAGGTTAATTGTTCTAAAATCTCAGTGGGACCTAGGGGTTAGTTACCTAAGAGGTTGGGATGGTCCCTGGGAGTCTTATTACTGATGAGGAAGGTATGTATGTTGTGTTTCTGTCAGTGCCACTTCCTAAAGGTGACTTAGTGTAGGTTTTAACCTTGTACAGAAATTAGCTGCATACGAATTCTAAAACACATCAAATAAACAATGTAAGAGCATAACACATAGAACACATATACTCATAGATTTTCCCTTGGATCCCAAAACCGGGACTACTGGCTTGATTTTTCATTATGTTCCTTTCAATGTTATAATACATATCTATACATTCTAAAGCATCCAATACCATGGATCGAAAACCATCGCATCCAAAGACATGTGCGAAAAATCATGCACAAACCATAGGTGGGTCCGCCAAACCTAACATAGGTTCCAAAACCAAAATTTTTTGGGGTGCTGCCACAGACCCTATAGAGTGGGGTTACCTACAGCCTTGAAACCCCCTATGACCCCCCCGCTACACAATTAGCAAAATGAAAGGGGGGCTCCACCCCTCCCTCTAACCCCACGGTAGAAAGAATATAACACAACCCAACATTCTCCCACTTGTTGTTTTCTTTCTACAAGGGGCCACAAGAGAGCTTAGTCATTTATCCAACCCTCCAATGCCCATTATTTCTCTACACCAAGAGAACTTCTCAGAGCTCATGGATTTTGTCAATGTATCTGCAGTATTCTTCAAACTGTCCACCTTTACCAGCAACACCTTTTTGTCTTCTATCATATCCCTCACAAAGTGATATTGAATATCAATGTGCTTTGTCTTTGAATGATATGCACGTTAATTTGCCAAGAAAATTGCACTTTGGCTATCACAGTCTATCCTTATAGCTCCCTATACTAAACCCATACTTGAACACAATCTTTGCAACCAAACCGTTTCCTTGCTTGCATGAGTGGCTGCCATGTATTCTGCCTCTGTAGTTGATAGTGCCACTACAGATTGTTTCTTACTCATCCAACTGACTGCACCATTTGTAGATCTTCTCTGATCCAGATCTCCAGCCCAGTCTGTATCAAAAAAGCCACGAATATCCAACACTCTATCCAATCTTGATCTTCCTTGGTAGCACAAAACCCACTTCATTGCTGTCCAATGCTCCTTTCCTAGTTTTAACATAAAATGGCTCAATACTCCCACTGCATGTGCAATGTTTGGTCTAGTACAGACCATTGCATATATCAGGCTACCATCTACACTTACATATGGAACATGGGACATGTCCTCTTCCTCTTCTCATGTCTTAGGACATTGTTCAGTAGATAACTTTACACCTACATGAATAGGAACCTTCACCGGTTTACTATCTTGCATATTAAATCTCTACAATATTGTCTCGACATACTTCCTCTGGTTTCAATAGAGCTTCCTCGTTGCCCAATCTCTTTTAATTTCCATGCCCAAAACATAGTTTGCACCACCAAGATATTTCTTGTCGAATTTAGAGGACAATTGGGTCTACAAATCATGGATAATTTCTTTGTCATTTCCAACCAGCAACATATCATCCACATACAACACCAAATAAATAACACGATCACCAATTAATTTAAAATACACATAGTGATCTGCTTTGCTTCTGGTGAAACCAAGTCGTCATATTAATGTATCAAATTTCTGATACCATATCCTTGGTGACTACTTTAACCCATACATAGACTTCTTTAACTTGCATACCAGTTCTTTCTTACCCTTCACCGCAAAGCCTTCAGGTTGCTTCTTGTATATTTCCTCTTCTAGATCCCCATGAAGAAATGTTGTCTTCACATCCATCTGTCCTACCTCAAAATCAAAAGCAGCAACACCAAATAAAAGTAATCTAATAGAAGTTACCTTGGCAAAAGGAGAAAAAATATCACCAAAATCAATTCCCGACACTTGGGAATAACCTTTCCTACCAACCAAGCTTTGTATTTCTCCACCTTTCCTTCTGCATTTGTCTTCTTCTTAAACACCCATTTGTTGCCGACGGGTTTCCTTCCAGCCAGCAACTCCACCAGATCCCAAGCCTCATTTTTGTGCAAAGATGCCATTTCACCAACCATGGCCTCTTTCCAGAGTTTTCCATCTTCTGAATCTGCTGCTTCCTTCACAGTTTTGGGATCATCATCAGTAATAGATAAAGAAAAATTTGAACAGAAAGCAGATGGAATATATCTTTCTGGCTGCCTTCTTTCTCAAACTAATCTTCTCACACCCGGAGTTTGTGGCTCTTCATCTTCTAATTCCTCCTCTATTGTAGAGTCTGATTATTCCTGCTCTAGCTCAAACTCTATCTTCTTAGGTTCCTTTGGTTGGAATTCATGTTTAATAACATCTTTTACCTCTCTAAACACCACATCTCAGTCATACACAACCTTCCTTGTTACTGGGTTGCAAAGCTTATAACCCTTTAAACCATCCTTATACCCAATAAATATGCAATTTTCAGATTTACTATCCAACTTAGTTCGTTTCTCCTTTAGAACATGTACATAAGCATCACATCCAAATACCCTCAGATGTGAAAAAGAGGGTTTCTTACCAGTCCATACCTCTTGTGGGGTCTTATCCTCCAACGCTGATGAAGGTGATCTATTGACTAGGTAACATGATGTCTCCACTGCCTTTGCCCAGAATTCCTGTCCTAACCTGGCACCACTAAGCATGCTTCTTGTCCTTTCCATGAATGTCTTGTTCATTCTTTCTGCAACTCCATTTTGTTGAGGTCTCTATGAAGTAGTCTTCTACCATGCTATACCACACTTCTTACGGAATTCTTCAAATTCCTTACTGCAAAACTCTCCACTGTTATCTATCCTCATCACCTTTATCTTCTTCTCTGTCAAAGACTTAAGATTTATTCTTAAGAAAATATATCCATATATTCCTTGAGAAGTAATCTATAAATGATACATAGTACACAGACTTACCCAATGATGGAACCTTCAAAGGTCCAAACACATCACTGTGCACAAGCTCTAATATCTGTTTCACCATCTTACCACCAGAGGGGAAACTCACCTGATTCTGCTTCCCATATACAAATTTTTCACAGAAATAAAAATTTAGAGAGCTATTACTCATACCTTCTATCATACCTTTACCATGAAGTATTCAAAGGCCCTTCTCTCCAATATGTCCAAGCCTTTGATGCCACAGCATTGTCTTCTCTCCAGAGACCACTAGATTTTCTGCTCCACTTTCAGGAACCATGGAACTATTATACCCATCAATAACAATGCTACCTTTCGTCTTGTACAAAGTTCCAAATCGAAATCCCCGCATCAATACCGATTCCCCCCAAACCATCTTGCAGGTATCCTTCTCGAACATTGTTTTTGCACCTGCATCATCCAACTTGCTTACAGAAATCAAATTTCTAGCTAATGCAGGAATATGCAGAATAGCCAGAAGTGTTCTAATCCTTCCACCATGCAACTTCAACTTTAATTTTCCGTGACCAATGATTCTAGCCTTCCTATAATCCCCTAGGAAGACATCAACACCATCGTATTTCTCATACTCACAGAACCAATCTCTATGGGGAGTGAAGTGAAAGGATGCACCTAAGTCAATCAACCATGCCTCATGATCTACAGGTGTACTTGAAGAAGCCAAGTACAGATCCCTTCCTTCATCTGAGGTGGTTTTCACTTTTGTAGAAGGAGCATCATCAGATCCATTTCCTTTATCAAGAGCCTTAGAATTACAGTCCCTTTTGTAGTGCCCTTCCTTTTCACATTTCCAGCACACCACCTTTACAGGTTTTCCTGGAGATTTAGATCTCCCACTGGATGAATTATTTTTGTTTCTGTTCTGGGACTGTCCTCATACAAACAAGGTATCACCATTCTGGCTCTCCATATTTTTCCGTCTCATCTCCTCCGTCAGCAAGGATGAAACTATTTCATCAAACTGCAAGCCAGTTGCTTTGCTACCTATTGAAATAACAAGATTATCCCATGAATCTAGTAGAGAGCACAACAAACTAATGCACTTATCTTAATCTGAAATTTTAATATCAATAGATGCTAACTAACTTACCACAATATTAAATGCATTCATATGCTCTGTCACTGAGTCTCCATCTTTCATCCTAAGGTTATACAACTTTTTCTGCAGGAACAATTTATTCACCAGAGAATTAGATTGGTACAAATTCCCTAACTTGTCCCACAAAGCCTTCGTCGTAGCTTCCCCTAATACATTCAACAATACTGAATCTGAGACACACAAATGTATTGTGCTCTTTGCCTTCCGATCCAACTTCTTCCATTCTTCATCATACACTCCCGTTATTTTAGTACCTAGATCTACTGTGATCCACTAATCTTTATCCACCAATAGATCCTCCATCTTGAGTTTCCACAACTCAAAACTTTGACCATTAAATTTCTCGATCACTATCTTCTCACTGCTTACCATCTTCTTTCACCACTAGAATCAATATCGCAGATCTCCCACTAAACAGTGTCTACCACAGGCCCGAGTGAAACCCCTTAGCAATAAATGTATCCCCTTGAAGCCAAAACAGATCTGACACCAAATGTAGGTTTTAACCCCATACAGAAATTACCCGCATACGAATTCTAAAACACATAAAATAAATAATATGAGAGAATAACACATAAAACACATATACATAGAGATTTCCCTTGGATCCCAAAACCGGGACTACCTGCTTGATTTTTCATTATGTTCCTTTCAATGTTATAATACATATTTATACATGATGAAGCATCCAATATCATGAACCAAAAATCATTGCGTCCAAAACCATGGACTGAAAACCAGCGCGTCCAAAGACATGTGCGAAAAATCATGCACAAACCATAGGTCGGTCTACCCAACTGAACATAGGTTCCAAAACCAAAATTTTCCAGGGCATTGCCATGTACCCCATAGAGTGGGGTTACCTGCACCCCTCAAACCCCTTGTGACCCCCCTCGCTATGCAATCGACACAATGAAGGGGGAGCTCTGACCCCCCTCTAACCCCCCGGTTAACTACGTGGGCTAGTCGTGGAAATAATATAACACAATCCAACACTTAGGAGGTCGAATCTTATCATAGTAACTTCTCGTCACATGTTTACCCTAGTTGTAAGGTTACTTTTGTAGATGTGGGAAGAGGGCATTACAAAGAGGTATATTACTTGGGGCATGTGGTTTCAAAGGAAGGCATAATAGTGGATCTGGAAAAGATAAGAGCTATCATGGAATGGGAAACTCCTAGGAATGTGCATGAGGTCAAATCATTAATGGGTTAGGTAGGCTATTACATGAGGTTCATCAAGAAATTCTCATGAATTTCCTATCCTATTACATCCTCGCAATTAAAAGGCAAGAAATTTAAATGGACAGAAGAATGTGCAACTAGTTTGAGTAGTTGAAGTAGTTTGTTACAAATTCTCCAATTCTAAAGATTACAGATCCGAAAAAAGAGTTTGTGGCATGTATAGATGCTTGCAAGAAAGGATTTGGTGGGGTTCTGATGCAAGAAGGACAAGTAGTGTGCTATGAATCAAGGAAATTGAATGAGCATGAGAATAATTATGTTATGCATTATCTTTATTTGGCAACGATCATCCATGTATTGAAGATGTGGAGACATTATGTTCTTGGCAGGAGGTTTTTATGGATGAGCAATCAGAGTGGGCTGAGGTGCCTCTTTGGCCAACCAAATTTGAATACTAGGTAACCTAGATGGTTGGCCATGATTAGTGAGTTTGATTTCAATATTAGGTACATCAAGGGTAAAGAGAATAGGGTTGTATATGCTCTTAGAAGAAGAGTATAGGTAAATCACGTAGCATCTATGAGCTCATATGGGATAGACTTACATGATCAGATCTTGCAGGCAGGACAATAGGATGATAGGTATAGGGAGCTTACGCATAGGTTATAATAGTAGGGTACAGGTGAGGAGGATGTGGATTATCATCTCACAGTAGATGGTCTAGCCAAATTTAGGGACATGATTTATGTTCCGGACACAATTGAGATCAAGAAGCTTATCTTGAGGGAATTTCATGCTAAGCCATATTTAGGTCACCCAGGATACCGAAAGAAATTGACAGTTGTTAAGAAGTTCTACTATTGGCCGAATCTGAAGAAGGAAGTGGATCATTTTGTAGCTAGATGTTTGGATTGTAAATAGGTAAAAGCGTAGTGTAAGCATCTAGGTGGATTACTTAGCTGATTATTATTCTAGAGTGGAAATTGGAAGTCATTTCCATGAATTTTATTTTATGTTTTCTGAGGACTTCTAGAAAACATGACTCTATTATGGTTGTGTTTGACAAGTTGGATAAAGTAGCTCACTTCATTCCAATGAAGTCTATGAATTCCACTAGTGTGGAAGCACATGTCTTCATTAGAGAGATTCTAAGAATACATGGTGTACCAAACAATATTGTATTAAACAGGGATGCTCAGTTCACTTCTAGGTTCTATAAAGAATTGTTGTAGGTTTGGGGACAAAGTTGGCCTTCAACACAACTTATCATCCACATAAATATGGAAAGATGGAGAGGTTGTTATGTAACCAACTCATAAAATAGAAGAAGAGATAGATAAACGAATTCAAAATTAGTCTCTTCAAAGGGGCAACCTCCTTTACACTACACAAATGAACAATTCCTGGATGATACAAATGACAAGAGCTCATTTTTATCTATAGGATTCTAAGGGGTCACAATATAATCAGAGACTATAGAACAATAATATTGCAAGGGCACAAAATAATAATAGTGGGCTTCTACGGGGCATAATAATAACAATATGGGGACTACATGGGCACAACAATACAATAAGGGGGTTTCACTAATAACAATAAGGGGCCACACTAGTAGTATAGGGACCTAACATGCCCCTCTCCTTCAAAAAAGTGTTGTCCTCAACTCTTGACTGGTTATGGATGCTTTTGTATAAAATTATCATCCTCCCATATGGAATCTTTAGAGGGTAAGTTCATCCACTTGATGAGATACTCTAACATTGATCGATTTCATAGCTGTTGAGTTCTTGTTTCCATGACTTCTTTAGGTTCCAATATGATTTTTCCTTCCTTGTCAAGTTCCATAAATATTTTTGAACTGGGAGCTTGTCACCTATAACCTTCTTCAATGATGAAACATGGAGAATTGTGTGCACTCGAGAAGATGCAAGAAGCTCCAATTTGTATGCCATAGTACCAATCTTTTGCAACACATTTTAAGGACCATAGTACTTTGGTGATAATTTATTATCCTTATTAGCTTGCTTAAGGGACATTTGTTTGCATGGGTGTAGCCGTAAAAATACCCAGTCACCTACATCAAAACTTCTTTCAATGTGATGTTGATTTTCCAGTTGTTTCATTTGATTATGCGGCAAAGTGAGGTTATCCTTTAAAAGTTGGAGAACTTTTTATTGATGCCCGACGTGATATTCCACTACTTGAACCTTAGAATGATTTTCCAAGGATTTTTGGAGATTAGGAGAAATAGATGATTTCACTATTTGAACCTCTAGTAGACATAATTTTGCAATTACGCTTTGTTTTTCTTTCTTTAGAATCTTTATCATGCCATTAGAGATGATTATCTTTCCTAGTTTCCCTGTGATACCCCTTAATTCAAATTCCTTTTCTTCCCAAAACTATTTCAAGAAAATTCTTTGAAAATTGAAAGCTATCATCCCAAAAAACTATTACCATTGGATTCCTAGTACAACATTAGCACCACCCATTGGAATGGAAATCATTGGACTATTCAAGACATAATCTCCCATGGATAACTTGATACTATGGAACTTTCCAGAGCAATTTATGTTTCCTCCATTTGTAGCCATTACTTGACACTCTAGTGATGGATATAGGAATCAATTCAATTTCCTTGGCTATCTTACAATGAATAAAATTATGGGTACTACCCAAATCAAGCAACACTATTACCTTTTTCTTCTTGATATGTCCTTCTATCTTGAGAATTTGAGGAGTGGTAATTACTGTCAATGCATTACAAGATATGGTCAAATTCATTTATTCCTTCTCTGGGGTTGGTTCCTGGTGTATATCTCGTTCTTTTAATGTTTCTTATTCCTTTTCTTCCTCCTCTTCCCCATATATGTAAATTAATTTCTTGTGAGCACACCTATGACCTTTAGTGTATTTTATGTCACAACTGTAACAAAGCCCTTTTGCTCTTCTTTCTTCCAATTGTTGTGGTGTCAACCTTGTAGGTTGTGGAAGGCTAGGAGCAACAACACTTCCATATTTATAGTTATGAGTGGAAGGCTTCCTTATTTCCATAATTTTTCTTTCAAGTTTTCTTGCCAAGCAGAATGCCTTCTCCAGTGAATAAGGTTCTCAAAGGCGAACCTCATGTTGGATTTTATCCTTTAAAGTCACTATGAAGAATTCAATCCTATGCTTCTCTAGAATATGATTTAACCTTATATTCAATTTTCGGAAGTCCTCAATGTGCTTTTCCATTGATCCCTTTTGTTTGATATTTATCAATTGGCTAAAGAAGGTGTTTCTCTTTGTATCCTCGTAGTGTGCTATCATTTCTTCCATGAAAATTGACCAGGTGACAAGTGGTTTACTAGAACAAAGCCCTCTATACCATACAAACTAATTTTGTTTTAAATATAAAAATGCAATACGTACCTTTTGTAACGGTCGCACATCACGTGGATGAAAATATTGCTCCATGTGTAGTATCCAAGTTACCGAATCCTTGCCATCAAAATTTCTCATATCTATTGTTGTCACTAAATCTTTCACTTGCAGCACAAGTGCAACAGGAGACAAAGAAAGCTCCATAGGGGCAACCTCTGGGTTGATTGTACACTAGTTCCTAGGACATTTTAAATAGAGAAGTGCTTATAAGGTTATATATGAGGGGGTTGCAACACTCCAATTGTCACGTAATGGGTAATAGGAGGGGCTTGGTTTAATTAGATTTGAAAGGGGTAGATTCAATCCAACTCATGGATCCAAATGTTAGGGGTATATGGGGCAATCCTAAAGAGAAATGGTTTCTTCTTCTGGTGGCCGACACATGAAAATGAGACAGCTTAAAACTAAAATCATAGGAATGATGGAGAGGAGGAAAGGAAGGAGCTAAATAAATGCATAGGGGTGTATCAAACATAATCCTAAACAACAACGTTCCAACAAAAGTGGAATCCAATGGATTGGACTGTAAAAAACACAGAATCCTAAGCCACGGTTTTTCGATGAAATGATAGAAATAGATGGGTGCAAAAGAAGGCTTAAGATCAAACATGACATGGGTATCATTCCCTGCCAAAGCTAACGTAGATTCGAACCATTACAAGTGCTAGAGGTTAGTCAAATGCACAAGTAAATATGTAATTTTATAGGTACTATAATGCTTGTGAATAACACACATGGTATGTGATAAGCACAGTTATTATCTTCTATGAGAAACTAATATAAATCAACAGATTGAAGAAGAACCAACTACATTCATTTTACTATTTCAAGGGAGGAAAAACATAAGTGAAAGGAGGTTACAAAAGGGAAAACTTACTGCAATTTAATCATGTTAGGAATCAACAGGAAAATACCATTTAACTCAAAGAGTCCAATAACCAATCCATACACTCAGCAATGATATCTATGAAACCCCCAAAACAAGTGAATTAGAACCAAAATGGCATCACAGAGTTCAGCCCTCGTGGGTCAGAAATTATAGAACCTTTGTTATAAATTTTATCCCCCTATTTATAAGAAGAGGGGGAGAGATTTGAGTTACATGCAAAATATGTGAGCCCAGGCCCCCCGCAGTCATGCTAGGTTACTTGTCCCACTCTGTAAGGCTTTTCTACCACCTACCTAAAGATTACAATAGGGATCAAATACCTTTCTTGGAAAAAAAGTAGAAATAAATGCAGAGAGAAAGAAAAATCGAGAGAGGAAAGGGGAGGTGTCCCATTGATGCTTCATTAGAGGCCTTAGATAGAGCCAAATCCCTGCTATCATCATGATTCTCTCTAATGCTAAGGCAGTTCATTGTTGCTTGACCGGTTTCTTTCCATTCTACCTTAATTAACTGAGTGACATGTTCGATGGAGTAGGAAGTGGAGTGGGAGAGTCATGTGAGGGAGTGAAATTTCGTGCCATTAAGGCTTCCTGAGTTCCCCCCATAATGATCTGCATTAGTGCCATGCTCCATTAAATTCCTTAGTTTCCCACCCATCCACTCATTTAAATATCTGTGACAGTGTTGTCTATGAAACATGGTCGCGGGCCTTTAATATTAAAAATAGATGAACATGTCAGCATTTTTGATTTCGCTTTTGACCCCTATGCTTTTAGTTTATTCATTCATATGATCACGGGATTGAACCAAGTGCTTAGCCCTTTCAGTGCTAAGGCTCTCAACTATCTTGTGGGGGCCTTTTTATTTATATCGCAGAAGTCCCACATCGACTGATTTCCTAAACCCAAAATCTTTATAAATCCCAGTTCATTATATATCGCATCTAGGGCCTTTCCTTATTGCAATCGCAACCATGGATAGGGGGGGACACTTTACCTCTTTCTTTGCAGTGGAACGATAGTCCAGATGCGAGGTCCATATAAACCCTTCCCTAGTCATTTATCACATCCGGGGAGTAGAACCGCACATCCCAATCGCTCTGCACCAATGTCTTAAGATTTTTCCCATTAATAGATGTGATCTCTGCTTTGCGGCATGAGGTCACACTACCGCGTGTCATGTTATGAGTGGTGACATGTGGCACCCAAAAATGGCCCCATGTCACCTATGAAAACACTCAAACTGAGTGACATGTTTCCTCTGCCATGTCATCAACCATACTTCCACGTCACTACTGATGTCAGTTGCCCTGTTAGCTTAGAGGTCCAATCATAGGCCACCACATGGCCTCATGGAGGAGAGAGAAAAGGGCATGCCCAACCTTGTTTTGTACCTGTGTTAAACTTTGCGGCCTTTTCCTTGCGATAAAACACTATATCGCAATATTGGACCTTGCATGGCTGGAGTATGCTATAATTGAGGGATTATTGGATCTACAAGATGTCGGATGTGATATCGGTGTTTGTGATTGCGACGTGTCGATAACCTTAGTTGTGAGCCCCAAGGATCCTATTAATGGCCAATTGCAGTAAATGATATGCCCAGACCGGTCGACTGCCAATATGTGATATTGACAATCGACGGATCGTTGATTTTCATTTTACTAGTGTTCCTTACTCACCAACAAGCCTGATTTGTGGTTGTGATAAGCCTCCCAGATCCTGATTGCAATTTACCTCTACACTTAGCCATTTTCCTTGTTTTCTAAGTTTTTCAAAGGAATTCTTCAATAGGGTCTAACGTTTGATCCAGGAACCCTTTTTTGGAATTTTATATACCACCGGAAAGATTTTTCCAAGCGCTACACAGTGGAGAGGGTCCCATCTAGCTCTGATAACTTATATGTCTCAGAATTTAGCATTAAAGATCACTGCTATTTGGTTTTTCAAGCAATTGATGACCTGTGAAGTAGTGAGTGACAACATTGGCTCCTACTGGGGACAGTGCCTTGCTAGAAAGGTGTTGAGAACCTGCAGACCAATATCCTTCACCATTGAGCATGGAGTCATTAATAAATGAATCTTTGAAATCAACAAAATCTCCATGGGACTTTCCTCAATCTAAAATGTAGAAATAAAAAAACTCTAACAATTGCAAAGTAAATGATCTGTTGGTGAGCTTATTTATATACACTCCTACTTATGCATAGGGCTCAATTAAACTAAGTGAGTTCAACCCTCCAATGGATCCAGACAAAAATTATAGTACTAAGCCTTATGCCTTCACATTGCTGAAGAACATAAATTAAAATGAGCATGCACCACCAAAAATTTTCAAACAAGGAACCTGATACATGCTCTTGAAATGACCTCTGGTGTTGAGTTAAGAATAGGCTCATGTGCTTAGCCATGGGGTCATGGAATAGAAAAATAATGTTGGTAGCAACTGCTTCTTTACATACAGTCTTCCGGCTAATGTCTTTATAGTCATGGCAGCCACAAACATTATCCAACTCTTCAACTTTGGCCTTTTCAAGAAAGCCCTGTTAATGGGAGCTTTTTCTCCACTTATTGGAAGATAGATCCTTCTGAACTTCCCAACCATCTCTTCATCCTTTCAATAATTTGAATCACAAATTGGAGGAGGGTCTTGGTCTTGTTCTCCATGTGAAGGGTGTGCACTGTGAATTGGAGCCTCTTTGTTGGCGTTCTGATCAACCTCCTCTTTCTGCGTAACTTCCCTTGACTGGAAGCGTTGTGGCTCTGCATTACTTGAGTCGTGTTCATCACAGGAAGGAGAAACATCAAATTTAGCCAAATAAAACCCCTGAGGGCTTGTTGGAAGCTCGATGATATTTCCTTCTTTTCATTTTCTCTCATTTGGTGATCCTTCTTGATGCGAGCATATGCTTTCCTGGAGCTGAGTTCCATAAACATCTTCAGAAAGGTGTTCGACCTTGGGAAAGTCTTCATCATTAAAATGTGTGCAACAATCTTCAAATAGATCATTCAATGGATATGGTCTTTTTTAGTAGTGGTTGAATGCTATATGAAAACTTTTTAGGGAAGATATGTTTCCATGAGGTATTGTTCCGTACTAGACTCTAGCATCCCCCCCTAAAGAATACATGAATAACTTCATTTGTACATCTTTAAGGAAGACACCTTGTTGTATCATGCATTGATGAAACTCTTCAAGGTGCTGGCCAAACCTTCTCTTTATACTCCCACTAAAGCAAGGAAAATAGCTATCCCACTCATGAAATGAAGGGACATGATGGGGAGAACCAACAATATAAGAAAGATCTAGTGGGGTGAATTTGTTGACTAGGAATGTAGGAAGGGCCATCTTGAAAACCTCCCTATACAAGTGATTTCAGCTTCAAAAGCAGGGAGAGTTTTTGGTTTTTGTAGCATCTAAGTGAGTATAGGGTTGCTTGAAAACCAGGATAACCAATATAGATATGGACAATGGAGTTGCCAGGATTTTTACCATAAAATTGACAGCAGAGTCACCAAGGTGAGAGATCTTCAACCCACACTTCCCTTGCTCACCTAGTAGAGGAAATGTAAAAAAATTCATACCGAGGGAAAAATATTCTAATCCATTCCCCGGCAGTGGCACTAAAAAGATGTTGTCGGTAAATCTTCCACCTGCAGCACAAGTGTAACAAGATACAAAGAAAGCTCCCTAGAGATAGCCTCTGGGTTGATTGTAAAGTAGTGCCTAGGACATCTTAGATAGGGGAGTGCTTGTAAGGTAAAATATGAGGGGGTTGCAGCACTCCAATTGTCACATAACAGGTAATAGGAGGGGCTTGGTTCAATTAACTTTGAAAGGGGTAGATTCAAGCCAACTCATGGATCCAAATGTTGGGGGTATATGGGGCAATCTCAAGGAGAAATGGTTTCTTCTTCTGGTGGCTGACACATGGAAATGCGACAACTTAAAACTAGAATCGTAGGAATGATGGAGAGCAGGAAAGGAAGGAGAGAAATAGATGCATAGGGTTGTAACAAACATAATCATAAACAACAGTGTTCCAGCCAAAGTGGAATTTGATGGATTGGGCTGTAAACAACACAAAATCCTAAACCACGGTATTATGGTGAAATGATAGAAATAGAGGGGTGAAAAAGAATGCTTAATATCAAACATGACATGGGTATCATTCTCTGCCAAAGCTAACATAGATTCGAACTAATACATGCCCTACAGGTTAGTCAAATGCACAAGTAAATCTGCAATTTTATAGGTATTGTAATGCTTGTGAATAACACATATAGGTCTATGATAAGCATCGGTGCTATCTTTTACGAGCAACAAAGATAAATCCATATATTGAAGAAGAACGAACTGCATTCGTTTTACTATTTCAAGGTAGGAAAGACATAAGTGAAAGGAGGTTACAGAAGGGAAAACTTACTGCACATTAATCATGTTAGGAATCAACTGAAAAATACCATTTAAATCAAAGGGTCAAATAACCAGTCCATACACTCAACAATGATATCCGTGAAACCCCACGAGCAAACAAATTAGAACCAAAATGGCATCATAGAGTTCAACGCTTGCAGGTTAGAAATTCTAGAACCTTTATTGTAGATTTCATCCCCCTATTTATAAGAAGAGGGGGAGAGCTTTGAGTTACAATCAAAATATCTAAGCCTAGGCCCCCATCTGTCATGCTAGGCTAGTTGTCCTGCTCTATAAGGCTCTACTACCACCTACCTAAAGCTCACAACATAGATCAAATTCCTTTCTTGGAAAAAATGTAGAAATAAATGCACAAAGAAAGAAAATCGAGAGAGGAAAGAGGAGGTGTGCCCTTACTGCTTCAGTGGAGGCCTTGAATAGATCCACGTCCCTACTGTCACATGCTTCTCTCTACTGTTGAGGTGTTTCATTGATGTTTGATCAATTTTTGTCCATTCTGCCTTAACTAACTGATTGACTTGTTCGGTGGAGTAGGAAGCAGAGTGTGAGGGTCATGTGCCCGAGTGGTTGTTTTATATGTAACAGAGTGGAGCAACGTGTCCCATTAATACTTCCTAAGTTCCCCCCATACTGATCTATAGTAGCACCATTGTCCATTAAAGTCCTTAGTTGTTGGCACATCCGCTCATTTAAATATCTGTGACAGTGCTCTCTACCGAACATGTGGGCGTTTTTAATTTCCCCTTTGGCCCCTATGCTTTCAGTTTATTCATTCATGTGATTGGGGGCTTGAACAAAGTGCTTAGCCCTTCAAGCACTAACGCCCTCAACTATTGCGTGGGGGCCTTTTTATTTATATCGCAAAAGTCCCACATCAGTCGATTTCTCAGACCCAAAATATTTATAAATCCTAACTCATTATATATCACATTTAGGGCCTTTCTTTATTTCGATTGCAACCATGGAGAGGGGGCGACTCTTTACCTCTTTCTTTGGAGCGGGCCAATAGTCTGGACATGAGGTCCATATAAAACCTACGTTAGTCATTTATCACATCTGAGGAGGAGTTTTTCACATCACAATTACTCTACAACAATTTCTTAAGATTTTTCCCCTTAACAACTGTGATCACCAATCTATGGGGCGACATCACCCTGTGCCATGTCACCCAATGAGTGGTGACATATGGCACCCGAGAATGGCCCCATGTCACCCCTGAAAACACTTAAACTAGGTGACACGTGTCCTCTGCCATGTCGTCAACTATACTGCCACATCACTGCTGATGTCAGCTTCCTTGTTAGCTAAGAGGACTAATCATAGGCAGCCACGTGGCCTCTTGGAGGAGAGATAAAAGGGCCTCCCAACCCTGTTTTCTAAGCCTTTTCTATGTTAAACTTTGTGGCCCTATCCCAACGATACAACACTATATTGCAATATCTGCCCTGACATGGTTTGGAGTATGTTGTATCTGAGGGATTGTTGGATCTGTGGGATGCGGGATGTGATATCAGCATTCAAGACTATGACGTGTTGATAACCTTAGTGGTATGTCCCAAGGATCATGCCGATAGTCGATTGCAATAAATTCTCTGCCCAAACCCACCGGCTGTCGATATACGATATCGAGGATCAATGGAAAGCTGATTTTCATTCTTCTAGTGTTCCTTACCCACTAGCAAACCCAATTTGCGATTTTGATAAGCCTCCGAGGTCTTGATCGCGATTTACCTCCACACTTATCCATTTTTCATGGTTTTTGAGTTTTTCAAAGGAATTCTTCAATAGTGTCTAATTTTTGATCGAGGAACCCTTTTTTGGACTTTTATATACCACCAGAAATATTTTTCCAAGCACTGCACAATGGAGAGGGTCCCATCTAGCTTTGACAACTTTTGTGGCTCAGAAGTTGGCATCAAACATCACTTCTATTTGGATTTTCAAGCAATTAATGACCTGTGAAGTAGTGAGTGACAACATTTATCTTAGGATTATGGTGGGCCTTCAATCCAATGTTATATTCTATGATATCATGATTAACATTTCTTTTGTTCTCATCATGATTTTCCTCTGCTACCTTTTCATCATTAGGAAGGCTTTCTTGTAGCAACTTTGTCCAACCTTCCTTAAAACCTTCCTATCCTTCTTCAAATATTCCATGTTTCCTTTCAAATTTAATTTGATATGATAGATATTAGCTTCCAAGGAATAGATAAAACCATTTATCGTAACTTCGATCACATTCTTTAAATCCTCCATCCAATTTTTCTTACTAGGTATTTCTATTTTCTTGATTCAAGTCATTTTTTTCTTTCTTTAGGAGCTTGATATTGAAATGATTATAACTTTGTACTTTTGGATCTCAAAATTCTAAAATTTCATCCTATGGTAGCCCTCTAAGTCCTCTTCACAATCCCACAAATCATATTGAGATTGGATTCTTCAAGAAAGAGTTATGCCTAATCTTCAACAATGCCCTGATTATAGAATTGTTTAGTAGAGCGAATTTGTACGAAGTGCTACATGTCACTGTTTGGGCCTTTGGCCTTGAAAACGATATCCAACAACCTAAAGTCTGTCCTCTTCCTATCACTTCATACACGAGGTTTACCAATATTTTGGCTCAAATGGGTTTTAATTTCAACTTCTTAAGCTTGATAGAAAACAAGTTGTAGCGAAAAGTACATAATGACTTGTTTGAAGTAGTGAAACCCTAGAATCCAAAGCTTTGATCCCAAATGTTATGCAATGAGCTCACAAAATAGAAGAATAGATAGATCAATGAATTCAAAATTAGCCTCTTAGAGGGGGGAAACCTAATTTAAATTATACAAAGGAACAATTATGGGATGATACAAATGAAAAGACCTTATTACTATATATAGGAGTCTAAGGGGTCACAATATAATCAAAATGTACATAACAATAGTATTGTAAGGGCATAAAAATAATAATAGTGGGCTTTAATGGGGAACAATAAAAACAATATGGGGACTACATGTGCACAAAAATATGATAAGGGTGTTGCACTAATAATAATAAGGGGCTCCACTATAGTATAGGGACCTAACAGAGGGTCAACAAGATTTCAAATGACACGTTGAGAATGTATGCCAAGCATTAACAATGAAATTGGGAAGAGTATCTTCCACTGGTGTAGTTTGCATGTAACAATGGGTACTAGGAATATTTGAAGATGAGTTTGTTTTAGGCACTTTATGGGTGGAGTTGTAATACTCCTATTAGTTGGAGTAATCTAGTGAATAGGGTATTGATTGGACTGAATATGTTGGCAAAGATGGAAAAGGAAATCCAAGTAATCAAGAACAATTTAAAGGCAACACAGGACAAACATGAGAGTTATGGAGATCAACGCAAGGTGTTTAAGGAATTTGAGGTTGGGGGAACATGTGTACATTCACATCAATCTCAAGAAGATCTCCTTGAGGATTTGATCATGTGCCAGGATGACACCTCGGTATTGTGGGCCTTTCACAGTTCTTGAGAGGATTGACAGTAGCCTATGGACTTGCACTACCTCCAAGAATGAAAGTCTATGATGTTTTCCATGTATAATTTATTAAGAAGTATGTGAAAGATGTTGACGGTGTTAGGTTCCTATACCAATAGGAGTATTTTGAATGACTAAGGTGAAGCCTTGTAATATTGCAGATACTTTGGTTTCTGCAAATGTTTTCCATATTAAGAAACTAAAAAAGGTAAAGAGGGTATGTCCTAAAAGAATAATCAAAGGACAAAAGAATAAGAAAAGGTAAAAAAAAAAGAAAGATATATGAACCCCAAAAGACAAAAGAGACCATGAAAGTGTGCAAGTCAAAATGCCACTGCTATTTACTTTTATGCATAATAATGATCGTGTGCAGCTTGTCATTCATGCCACAATCCATGGTAATCAAACTGTTTAATCTTTATTATACTATGCTTTGAATTTTATGTTTATAGTTAGTGAATAAAATCTGACCAAATAGTGTAATCTTGGTAGACAATTAGATAGGTAGAGTAAATAAAAGGTGTTCATCAGTTTAATATGAGCCCTTGGATGATATAAGGTTAGAATTAGGTAGTTTACTTTGTAAAAGAAAAGAAAAAGATTGATAAGGGTTTACTAGCCTAAATGCACCCAAATAAAGTGAAGAAAAAATGGTAGGATGAGTAAGCGCGTAAGTAGCAAAAAGGTTGCAGAAATATCACGTGATTATGCAAAAGCACTTATGTCATTGTCTTAAATGCAATTTTAAAAAATGCATAAGTAGTGTATAAATAAAAAACAATGGTTCACAATATGGTTTACTTAACACCCCCTCATTTATTTCACTCCTTCACTTCAGTAATTTCCCTTTCATAATAAAAATAATAATACCTATAGTTCTTTAAGTCAAAGAGGCTCAGAGGATTTATTTGACTTTTGGTGGGACCAGACCCTTGGCTTCATGAATTAAGAATGAAAGGTGTTAAATTCCCTTGCAATTCATTCATCCCCCACACAAAACCCCTTTTCCTAAGGTTAAATTCTTTTTTCCTAGGAAAACCCCATGATAAACATATTTTATGCAAAAACCCACCAGATACGTTTATCCTAAGTACTAAGTGTATGCAAAGAGCATAATATTTTGTATACCTAAGTACAATACCCCTTCTCCTCATTTCATCTCATATTAACTTCTTGATTAAATATATAAAATTCCCAAAGAACCCATTGGCCTGTATATTTTTAACTCCTTTATATAAAGTAATCCCACCCCTTAGTTTATTTATAAACTATATGACTACCCCATATCCCACAAAATATATTAAAACCCCGCTTTCAGTCCTTAATCCTATATTAAAGCACCCCTGATAATATTAAGTTTTAATTTAATCCTATAATGTTGATGATTAGCCCCATGGGCCCCCCAAAAACTTTTTGTGTAAATCATCGTACGACTTCACCTCCTGATCATCATTGATCGTCCCTTCCCCACATCCAACGACCCATAATCATATCGGCCGTGCCTAATCTACATCCTTTACTCGCCTGATAAAGTGGTTTTCTTTAACCCTCAGAATGCTACGTGTCAAATGATGAATGGAATCAAGCAACCCCTCCCAAATACCGCCCGCACCACAAAAGCGGTTCGATGGCCCTCCAAAACCACTTCCCCCATTTAACCAAAAACTGTCACTATTCATCCAAAAGCGAACCCGCCAAAAATTAACCGTTTTTCCTATATAAGCCTAATTACCCCTCTTTTCACTCTTTTTGCACATTTGCTATTTGAGAACTCAGAAAGTCATTGCGAGCCCTACAAACAATGAATTTGCTCACAGACCTGGGCCATTGCTCCATAGATGTTGCAGATAGCCTAACTCATTCATCACTCCGTACCAGAACCATACAAACCTCTGTAGCCACCATCAACCACCATTTACAGTCAATGTTGCCTAATTCTAGGTATTTAACTGTGGAATACCAACTCCATTGTCAAATTCCAAGTAAATTCACCCTCATAACAATGTTAATTAAGTAAAAATATCAAATTTACTTTAATTTTAACATTTTGAGCCATAACCATCTGCAAGACCTCCATTTACCTAAAAACCCTCTAAAAGTCCCAAGAACCTTTGCTGAAACTCCCAGAGTATAATTCAAATTCACAAGAACTGAATTATGGCTGCCCCTATTGCCACGGATGGAAGACCTATTACCAATCCCCATTTAGACCTGGACCACCTTCCCCTGGCTAACAGAGACTTCCAAATAAAAGATACCACTACCTTAGAACCCCTGCTCGAAGTGCATTGTCAAAGTAGGGACAAATACCTTAATCATGCTGATGAGATTGGCCTTTGGGAGTCAAATTTGCCCAAATACCAGTTCTCCCAAGTTCACATATTTCTAAAAATTATCCATATGTGCTATGCATGCTATGTTACCAGCAATAGAACCATAATATCTCATGACCAGAAGGTTCTGTTCACCATCATAGCTGAGTCCATTAATGAAATGTTGCAATTCCAACCAGGGCCTAACCTAACCACTTTCTCAATTGGAGACCTATTGGACTAGTATCCCAAGATTAGCCTTGCAAAATTGGCCCAGTTATTCCAAACCTTCATTAGAGAGGAAAAACACATCCCGAAGGACTCCCCTCCATATGTATTAGCCATTTTCTCTCTATGGGGCCAGGGTATTGTAATTATGATATCATGTGTTTTGGGTTACACCACAAGTGAATACATTAATGAAATAATTCTTTCTTTCATGTCCATCTATACCCCATGACAACCTCCTGCAACCATATATGATTTTGCCACATTCATAGATGATAGAATGCATGAACAGTTAACAAGAATGGGAAATGAGAGGGTGTTCAAATACTCCTCTATATTATACCATCTATTTTTGTACTATCAATTAGATAAGTTTCCCTTCACTCTCCAAAAGCTTGACACGAGGGGCCAACCCAGATCTGTTATCTTTTGGATCCCACTCTTCCATGAGTTTAGATCACCTTATACATACTCTGACTTCATAGACTATTTTGTTCATCCAATCATGACTATGCTCATTGGGAATCTTCCACCTAGGAAAAGCCCAAAGATAAAGAGAGTCCTCCAGCTTTCCAAGCAGACCAAAGTGGGTGATTGGTACCTTTACAAAAACCACACAAAAATTAGAATATATGGTTGCATGCTTGCACAATATAAGTTGCTAAGATACCTCCCTACGAGGTTGTTTTCCTTAGAGTATAACAGACAAATCATCAATGCAAATGAAGTCAACTTCGTCAATGTCAATAAGAAGGCTTATTTTAAAATCAAAGATCAATTAGGTCCCTTCATATGCAATTCCAGAGAAGCAGGAAAATAGGTAGACCTAATCCTACAAAGAATGAAGTTCCAAAGGATTTTTGTATGGAGATATGACCCTTTGGAATTCATTACCAAGAAAAGACAAAAGGTCAAGCTAGAACCTTTCATCCACCACCCCATACTAGAAATAGAGGCATATGCCAATCAAACAGAATGGGTGGAAGGTACCCTAGTTGACCAAGACAACATAAGAGTAGATGTAGAAAATGCTGTAATTGATTTCGAAAAGCAGCTTGATGACAACTCTTTTCTGCAGGTACCAAAAGAGCAAGAGAGAACCATGAGTACCCCTCCCTTCATGCAAACTCCTCAAAATGAGGAGAAAATTCGAAAAATAAATAGAGAGGGAGCTTCCACATCAGGGATGAACACCTCAAAGTTGCAACAAGAAACAAGCAAGAGGCATAGGCTCAATCCGGCCTCTGAACATGAATACATAGAGGAATCAACACAAGTTACCAACACAGAAGCAGATAGAAGTAGGGCTACTACTCCATCTGAAGGCATGCAAGAGCCTTCCACATAATAGACTCAGATGTTAGAAAGGAAACTTAGTGCGGGAGTATCATCCTTCAGCAGGCCTGTTGATAAAGGCCAAGACATAAAAGACATGTACAAGGAAATCAAAGCAAGAAATGAGAGGCTTAAGGCCTAAACATATGCTCAGTACATGAAACTGACTCCTACAAATCAAAAACGGCTAATGTCAGCCTTTGACATTAAAGATGGAAAGTTGCAAATGTCTTTCATCAAACCCATAGCTCAACAACCCAAGACAACATCTGATTTCAAAAGGGTTAATTTTGAAGTGTTGGCAAGGGATATCCATCCCATAGACCAGATTGAACTGCACAAACAAGCTGGAGAGATGATATACTCCACCCTGAGAGGTAAATTCATAGCTTCTCATTAGCTACAAAACTCTTTAAACAACATCCCAACATAATTTCAGTTAGAGAAGGCCTCCTCACAGACTAAGGATACAAGAATCAAGTCCTTAGAGGAATTAGTGATTGAATTGGGACATGATCCCAAGGATATAAAAACTACATAGCAGCTTATAAAGAATAAAAACAATGATAATGTTGCACTTAAGAGTAAATTAAAAACACCCTAGCTACAACTTCCTCAAACTCTAGAAGTCGTAGAGGGCCAAACCAGAAATGAGGAGTCGATGGACTTGGTCCTAAAGCTGAATGATCAATTAAAGGAGACAGAAAAGGAGTTGGACGCTATAATTGAGTTGAGGTAAAGCAACATGGCCACAACTTCTAAAGATGTCATCCCTATACTATCCACATCAATCCCTTCTATGCTGGCAGCTTCATTGGCACCTATAGCTCCACCTGCCACAACATTGCCAGTCATAGTATAATCTACAACAAAAGGTGCATGAGGAGAGAAAGTAGCAGAATTGGTGAAAGCCATGGAAGAGATGTCTATCCAGGCTATAGAAATGAATAGATTGAGAAAAAAGGTGGCAAGTTTGGAAACTGACTACAACTTGCCCAGCTTAAGAAAAAGGAAGAAGCACAAAAGGCCCAAATAATGAGTGAAAGAATCAAAGTCTTAGAGAAAGACTTAACATTGGAGAAACCCCTTGGGAAAACCAAGGATATTTGGCCATCAATTCAAGCTATTTTTGAGCAGAAAGAGTTAGTAAAGATAGCTACAAAAGCTATCCGAAAGGTCATGGAAGAATTAGGAGACACGCCTAAGGATGCCAATAGAGTCATGCACTTCGTCAATAGCAAAAATAGGTATGAGCTCCAAGAACTAAACATAGAAGACAGAACTGAGACCATTTCAGAAATAAGGAAGTTCCTTTCCAAAAGGAACCTTATGCGTAACTTAGAGGAAAAGTGCCACAACATGCAGATAGCCATTGATAGGTTCATGGCTAAATTCCAAATTTTGAGGGAGAAAGATCTACCCAGTCCTTTAGTTATCAATGACAAGCTTATGACACAGCTGGACTATGATAACACACTTAGAGAGTTGGCTAAGGAACAAGCAAGCACTTCATCCATAAAAGCCCTGCGAATAGGAAACGTTCTGTACAACACATTTGAAAACTTATTTTTCCTTGAGCATGAGATAAAACATTTATTCCTCACCAAGCCCAATTTTTCCAAGTATACTGAAGCTGACTAGATCTATAGGAGGATGATGAATGTAAAGTTACCTAATTTAGAATGGTGGGAGACAATGACTGATTTACTGTGATAAATTTACATCAAAAAAGTTACTCCAGAGTAAAAGTGAAAGCAACCAGGAAAACAGATGAAAACATGGCAGCAAAGAGTATCAGGGTCAAAGAGTATTAGGTGAAAGATAAAAATTGAAGAAGATTCCAACATGAAATATCACAACTATAGGCCAACATAAAGGGCTACAAACTCGACCATAAAAGCTAACAATACCAAATAAAAAGGGACAACATGAAATAATTCATTAGCTGTCTCTATTTTCTTGCAAGAAGATATTTGTATTTCCTAGAATAAATCTCAAGTTTGTTTTGATATATTTTGTAATAATTTTTTGTATAAATACTTCACCATTCAAAGTATGTAGATTGGATTCTTAGACATTCCTATAAACTTTCTTGATCAAAGACTGTAAGCTATTGTATCACTATTTGGACAAACAAGCTGGATTAATGAATCAAGCCAAGACATTTCACAGGATTCATGTGTAGAGCAAAATTGAAGTCAAGTATTTTCTCTTGTGTTGTTATTTTTCTTTAAAGTTTTCCACAATATTTAATGTATCTGAAATCTGAATGCTATAATATGGAATGATATAGAAAAATTTGCTCCAATGCACCATGTTTTAACTATTAAGCATTTTAATGCTTTCTGCTAATTATGTAAGTTAAGGAATTCTTGATTGCTCCTTAGTTTAGGTAGTTTTCCTTTGATCTATAGTAAAGGATTCTTAATTGCCCTTTGCTCATGATTAACCTGTGTTCTTGATTTTAATCCCGGATTTAGAATTCTTAAATGCTCTCTCACCTTGGTTAAGATCATTTCACCCATTCGACCTAAAGACCTGTACTTCACTCTGCTAGCTTTCCCTTTGAACACTCCCTTTAATGATTCAATCCCAAATCTACTGTCCATCTTTGACTCCATAGCCCAATGGTCCAGAGAGTTCATTCTATCCATCTGTTTTAAGGATTCCACTATCCAACCTTTAATACAAATCAAAACCCCTTGAACTTTAAGGACTAGCCTAAAATTCCAGCAAACAAAGCTAAATCATATAGAGAGAGCCCTCTCTGAGTCATAGGTTGGCTAGAGCCTATACTTAAAAGATTGGTTTGTGGTTACCTCGGTCTTTTCCTTCTTCAGATAACTTCTAGGGAAAATTTTGAGTGATAATATAGTGACGACCATACTCGGGATTCAAACCCTCAGTCCTAATAAATCTTCAAGAAATTTTGAATCTGTATTTTGAGCCTCTTAAAGTAATTTATTAGCAGTTATTTTTAAAAATATCACAAAAGAAAACAATTAGAAAATTTTTGAAATTCTAGCTTCAAGGATAACTCATTTTACGAGGGCTAATCCAAACCCAAATCCTTCCATAGTATTTGATAATCCCAACCTGATTTCAAGAAAATCCAAAAAAGAAGAAAGTTCAGCTAGTCACACACCATTAATTAAAGCTAATTCATGTCCTGATGAGTGTTTGTTTTTAGAAGATCTTCCCTTTGATGAGCAATTTGATTTGTCATTATTTAAATCAAAGTCTGAAAGTGAAATATACAATACCATTATAGACCCTGATTTCATTACAGACCTTGAAGTCCAAAGAGCCAACTAGTCAATTGATGAATACATTCTAAATTCTCCATAATCATCCCTGAGTACTGCTAAGATCCTTGAGCTTTCTAAACAATTGTCCACCACTTTCATTTCAACGTTGTTCCCTTCAACTTCTAAAGTCCATTCTCCACCCCCATTTATACCTTCACTCCCTCACCAACCTATTACATCCCATTTACCACCTATTAGTTTTGGTTCTTCATCCGTTCTTCATCCACATCTCAACCCCTACCAGCCTATAGGCATGGCAAACAATATGCTCCTCTTGTTTTACCTGCCCCACTTGGTGCCATGCCAGTAGACTATCAGAGTAAAATTGTTCAATTTGATGGCACATGACACTATATTGCACAACACCATGTCAATAAGGTGACAAATTACTTTGAACTACATGAAATTGATATTGTGGATGTTCAAATGGGACTATTTGCTTAGACTTTAGCTGGTGATGTTAGGAAATGGTTTAGAGCATTGCCTTATAATAGTATTGATAGTTTAGAAGCATTTCTTCATCAATCTTTGAACAGATGGGAAAAGAAGAAAAATCCCCTACAAATCCTTTCAGAATATGAAAATATTGGAAGGGGACCTAATGAAATTGTTCAAGATTACTGCACTAGATTTAACAGTATATATAATGCAATCCCAGTTAATATTAGACCCCCACCTAACTAAGCCTTATTAAAGTTCCCTAATGGTTTTGACACAGATATGGAATTCCAACTTAGGGAAAGAAACCCCCCAACATTAGAAGAAATGCAAAGTGCATCTGTTAGTGTTGAAGCTAATTTGTTAGCTAAAAGAGTTAGAGTTAGAAATGAAAAGAGAGGAACTGCTAAAGATGAAGCTTCACCATCAGACATAAAAATAGATAGTTTAGCCAAAAATATGGAAAGACTAATGGATAGAATAGATAACATGGAAAGGAAACCGCAATGGGATAATCAACAAGTACCTCTATTTAGAAACCAGAACTTTAGGAAAAACCAAAATCAAAACACTGGAAAAAATGGACCTGTTCAGAATATTAGGCCTCCTTTTCAAGAACATTATGCAGAGACATCCCATCTTGAAGACCCAAAGAAAGACAAATAGATTAACCTAATGGGATTATATGATGAAGATATTATATTTCTAACCCAAGATGAGCAGGAACTGCATATGCTACAACAATTGTAAATCCAATTTGGAGATTCATTTGATTATAAACAAGGATATGATTCTGCCATATTTGAAGTGCATAAACAATATAACCTAAGGGGTAAAAAGAGTTCTGATATCCTTGACCAAACCAAGAAAATAGTGCCAAATCAGCCTAAGAAAATCAAAGAATCCCCGGTTTCTAAAATCCTCTAGATCCTCGCTAGACAAAACCATAATCCTTCTAGCCCCACCATTATAGATATAACCCCTAATCAACCTTCTAATGATCATCCATCCACTTCAATTCCCCCTAAAGAGCCAGTGGATAAACCTCAAAACACCAGATTTGAAAACCTACATAAAGAGGTCCCAATAAAGGAAAAGAAGACCATCCTACTCAAATCCTTGCTATGAAAATTCAAAACCCTCAAACAGGAAAATCCTCTTTTCCATTCAATCTAGGAGCAGAGGTATCTAAGCTAAAAGATTTTAGTCCCTTTAACAAAACTAATCAAGAATGAAACCTATAACACACTGATAAAGCAGACCTTAAACATTGCTGGAAATGAGGATTCGGTTAACCTATTTGATGACCAACCATAACTTATATTTGTTCTATATGTTAATGGAAAACCACTAGAAGGAGGAGCACCACCTTTCTACATTAGCCTTAGCATCCATGACAAAAATCTACATAATGGAATGTTGGATTCTGGGGCCTCCCACAACTTAATGCCCAAATCAGTAATGGATAAATTAAACATAGACATTACAAGGCCTTAGAAGGACTTATTCTCATTTGACTCAAGTCATGTAAAGTGTCTAGGATTGATTAGAGCCCTGTGTGTTACCTTAGTTCAATATTTTGCCAAAAGCATCCTTATGGATATTGTGGTTACTGACATCCCACCAAAGTATGGCATGCTGTTATCCAGATCACAGGGAGCCAAACTTTAGGGTTCTTTACAAATTGATATGTCATATGCAACAATCTCTGTTTTTGGACAATCTAAGAAGTTGTATTGAGAAACTTTAATGAAATACATGGTAAGTAGCTAGGATCGGCCTCAAAAGTTTGCTATCTACTCCATACATTCAGACATTGATTCCTTTATCCTGTATAATGTTGACCGAACACAAGAAACTATCTTAAATAGTATTGATATAGAACTAAAAGAAATTACAGTTTCTATTCAAAATGAAACTGACCAAACTTTAGAACATTCCAATAAACAAGGTGGCCAAATTTCTTTAAATGAGGAAAAGTTTGTTGCACCAGATGATGAAGATTATAAGCATGAGATATAATGGCATCTTGAATTTGATGGGTTAGTCAATATGTTTGGAGTAGGAGTAGGAGTATGGATATATAATTTGGAGAATAATCATTCAGAAGGCCATGCATACAGAATGAATTTTAAATGTACTAACATATGCCGATTATGAAGCACTAATTTTAGGTCTTAAATTAGTTAGGAATATTGGAGCCAAAAGAGTTTCTGTCATGGGAGACTCTGAACAAGTTACAAAATAGATTGATGTTGTATATATGGCAAAGGACCCTGATTAAGTTTTTATAGAGGAACCATTGTAGAAATACTCAACACTTTATTAGAAACCAAGCTTGCAATAATCCCCAGAAAACACAAAATGCAAGCCAATAGTTTAGCAATGTTTGCCAGCACTTGCAAGTTACCCTTCCAACCTAACCATCAGTACACTACTGAAGTTATGCACAATCCTGCAATTTGAGATAATTTGAAGAACTGGAAAGTATTTTCTAATGATAAACAGATAATAACTTTTTAAATTTAGAAGAAAAGTTTGCAAATCACATCATAGATACTGATACATCCATAGATCCTAAATCTAAGGATGAGATAGAAAAAAAAGACATAGAAGGTGAAGAAATAGATAGATTTCATCTTACTAAATTTACTAAATTAGATGTAGAAAACCTAGAGCAAGTTGATATTGATGAAATAATTAACGAAGACACTGAAGTAATTAATCTCAAAGATAATTTCTTACCTAAGGGATCAACCCCTCTGGAAGATTTATCTGATTCAAATGATGTTCCTAGGAAACCTAAAATAGAGCCAGTAATATACAAGAATGTAATATAGGCACCAGTGAAAATCCTAAACTAATCAAAATTTCAAAATCATACCTCCCAGTGAAGAAGTAAAATACATCGAGTTGTTGAAAGAATTTGAGAATGTCTTCGCTTGGAGTTATGAGAACCTCAAATCCTATGATACCAACATCATAAAACACACTATTCTTATAAAAGAAAATCAAAAGCCTTTTAGACAAAAACTTAGAAGGATCAACCCTGCCTTATTAACTTCAATTGAAAAAGAAATTCAGAGGATGTATGATGCCAAAATAATTGCACCAATCAGATTTTCTGATTGGGTCTCAAACTTGGTGCCAAGTAGGAAGAAAACTGGGGAGATAAGACTCTATGTGGATCTCAGAAATCTCAAAAAAGTGTCACTAAAAGACAATTACCCTCTCCCTAAAATGGACCACATTTTGCAAAGGGTAGTTGGAGAAACCAGAATCTCATTATTGGATGGGTTTTCTGGTTACAATTAGATCTTAGTTCATCCTGATGACTAAGCCAAAACTACCTTTAGTACTCCTTGGGGCACATTCATGTATGTGAAAATTCTTTTTGGACTAATGAATGCAGGAGCCACTTTCCAGAGCGTTATGGATATATCCTTTGCAAAAGAAATTCATGATTTCCTTGTGATATATCTAGATGACATTATTGTATGTTCAAAATTTGTCAATTGACATCTGTTAATTTATGGTATGTTCTATACTTAGAGCAATTTACTTATCTTTCTTATTATTATGCACAGATTAACAATCACATGTAAATTAAGTAAAGTGCAGATAGAACATTAAATGATCGACAAAAAGCAAGCCAAGACAAGAGACACATGATGTGGCGGCTAGCCAGCGACAAACCCCAATGTGGGGAAACCCTTTGATCAAATCTTCTTTTATCTTCAATAATTCAGTAGAGAGAAATAGTACAAAAATCTAAATTACATCAGCAGCAGCAAACCCTAGATCAGCCCTAAACTAAGGCAGTCAATATCTTGCAAACCGACCGTCAGATCAACTTGATTCCTTCACCAAAAAATGTGGCCTTCCAAGGAGAGTCAGGTTCACCCACTGCATAGTCCAAAGAGAGAGAATGATGGTAAAAATTGGTCAAACTTCTCATTTGTAGTTGCAGCCCTAAAATTTGCATCCTTCCTTCCACACATGTGAGAGAAGAGTCTTTTCTACACAGGAGAGAGAGAGATGTGATGAGAGTGAAGTGTGAAAATGAGGAGAATACTTCTTGTATTTATATGAAAAACTTTAGGGATGAATATATGTCACTGTTGGGCTTCTGAGCCTACATAAGTTGCTGGCCGACATTGACAATTAGTCCATAATCAAAATAAATTCATATCTCCATAAATACTTATCGGAATTGGATGATATTTTAATCAATCCTACACCTCTTGATGAAAGGAATCCATTAAAAATATTATAATCCATAAATAAGATGACCCACATGAAGTTTGGCCCTAGTTGCCAATTTTAACACTCCCTCTCAACTAGGGAGAACTTAATCTGCAATCTGTCGGACCGTCACTATTGTCCATCCATCAAATGCACTATCATGTATGGCGTGACCCTTCTTTCTCTGATCTGCTTTGCTCTACTTGGTTCTGCTTTTCTTTTCTTTGCTATGCTTTGCTCGAATTATGAAGAAGAAGAAATGATCGAGGATGTATCATACCATCCTCCACTAACCCAAAGTTAGTCTCAGAGTGTGTACCACTCTCACTGGTCCCAGACCAATATCATTGATCCTAGATCAATGAAGGTCATCCTAGCATAGGGAGTACGGTAGATACATCGATGCGTCCATCAGTACTAATATGGTCCCTATCCACATTTCCCTACTCATTAATCAGATGAGAGGTAATTCCCATGAGTCCCAGACTGCATGGGTGGGATGCCTCAATAAGAGAACAAATCATCATTTCCACAACAGAGCGAATCATCCTGTCCCACAAGAGAGTGAATCATCTTGTCCACAGGAGAGCGAATCATCTTGTCCATAATCACCATGGAGAACACATCATCTAGGCCCACAGGAGAACTAATCATCCTATTCCATAGTCGCCATGGGGTGTCACAAGGGAAGGTTGAACCTTTTACCTTGTACCAAGTGCACCAACAGGGGATGGTGAGTCACCTTGTGGTCATGTGTCGCTCCAAGAAGTACCCCGCACCCCCTTGGAGCTCCTAGAGCTCAGTACATTATACTTGAACCTCATCGGAGGGTCTCTAAATGACACCAAGTCATTCTTAGAAAGTTAGGAATTTTACCTTTCCTAGGGGCTTTTTCAGAATGTCGGCAACCTATTCATTTGTACCGATATGTTGGAGCCTTATTGCTCCTCGCTACACCATATCTTGAATATAGTGGTACCTTATATCGATATGCTTGGAGGGATCATGAAATACAAGATTTTATGATAAACGGATCCCGCTCTAGTTTTCACATAGAATCACGGTGGTATCCAATGTAAATCCAAATACCTCACTGAAGAGCTTTCGCAACTAGACTGCCTCATAGGAGGCCATGCTAACGGCAATATAATCTGCCTCGGCGGTGCTCAAAGCCACCGACTTCTTCTTCCTACTCATCCAGGATATTGAAGCAGATCCCAAGGAGAAACAACACCCAGAAATGCTCTTACGATCCACCACACTGCCTACCTAGTAAGCATCAGTATATCCAAGTAGTCTCACATCTCTAGTAGTGTATCTTAACCCATAAGTAATAGTGCCATGAAGACATCTCAACGGGTTCCTGGCACAAATCTAATGTATGTGGTGAGGTTAAACCATATGTTGACTGCAAAGCATATGTCTAGAGGGGAGTTCACTAAGAACATTAATTCTCTGACGAGTTGATGATACTCGATGTCATTTCATAAAATAGGTCCAGTAGCACTGCCGCTTAACTTTTTGAAGTTAAGCTCCATCAGGGTAGTTACGGGCTTGCAGTCCACCATACTGAATCTTTCCAATATCTTCACCACATATTTTCCTTGAGATAAGAAAATTTCCCCTAGCTTCTGCCAAACTTCGAGTCCTAGGAAATAATGCATTAGTCCTGGGTCCTTCATTTCAAATTCAGAATCCAACTCCCTCTTACATTTGTGAATGAGAGGGTCTTCACCTATTAGAAAGAGGTTTTCAACATACAGCACCAGTATGAGAGGTTTGTCATCTTCAACCTTGAAGTAAAGGTTGGGATCAACTTCACTCCTAGTGAATCCCACCTTCATGAAGTAGCTATCGATCCTCTCATACCATGCTCAGGGTGCTTGCTTCAGCCCATAGAGGGCCTTCTTGAACCTGCACACATGAGATTTTTGATCATAAATCTCAAATCCTTCAGGTTTCTCCATGTAGACCTCTTCTTTGATTGAACCATGCAAGAATGCAGCCTTAACATCCATCTGATGTAGTTTCCATCCTTGTGAAGCCGCAAGGTCTATGATCAAGCGGATGATGGTATATCTGTAAACAAGTGCAAATATCTCATGATAGTTTATACCTTCCTTCTGGGAGAAGCCACAAGTGGCAAAACGAGCCTTATACTTTTCCGTACTTCCATCTGCTGCAGGCTTTATCTTGTAAAGCCATTTAGAAGTGACAATTGTCTTGTCGAGGGGTCTGGGAACCACTTCCCAGACATCATTTTTTATAATAGGCTCATATTCTTCATTCATAGCATCCTTCCATACTTGATGCTTGACAACATCTAAGAATGATGAAGGCTCATTTTGAAAGATTGTGCTCATGATGGTCAGGTATCCCTGATACCTGTTTGGTTTCTTACTTTCATGGAAGTTTTCTCGGGGTGCAGCGTGTCCTTTAGCATCATCAAGTGTCCCCCTAAGCCATGAAGGCCTCTCCCTAGAAGAGGAAGTCTCAGGTGGAGGAGGATCAATAGGATCCAAGGGTTCTTCCACATCTGGCATTTCTTCATCATCTTTTTCCTTCAGTTCCCTAGTGTTAGCTTCTTGAGAGCTCCTCATAGTAGGAAGATTGTTCACCTTGCTGAGAGCCATATCTTCATAAAGGTGACATCATGACTAATCACAACTTCCCTTTGACCAACTACATAGATTTCATAGCCCTTAGTATTTTCACTATAACCCATGAATATTCCTTTCTTTCCAGATGCACCTAATTTATTCCTTTTCTCTTTCGGCACATGAAAGTATACAGTGCTTCCAAAAATTCTAAAATGAGATACATTAGGTTTCTTACTGGTGAACATTTCTTTAGGAGTTTTGCAACCCAATGCTTGATGGGGGCATCAATTTTGCGCATATACAACAGTGTTTGCAGCTTCGGCCCATAGAAACTTTGGAAGTCTTTGATCGTGGAGCACAACATGGACAACTTCCACAATTGTATGGTTCTTCATTTCCACCACACCATTCTGTTCATTAGTGTATGGTGTAATAGTCTCCCTCTTAATGCCAACCTCTTTACAAAAGTCATGAAACTCATTAGATTCATATTCAGTCCCATTATCAGTCCTTAAGATCTTGATCTTCTTTTCAGTTTGATTGTCGATCAACGTTTTGAAGTGTCAAAACCAAGAGAACACTTCATCCTTCTTTTTTCAGAAGTATATCCAAGTCGTGCGAGAATAGTCATCTATAAAAGTGAGGTAATATGAATATCCTCCTAAGGAGTTCACAGGCATCATACTAGATATGTCTGAGTGAACTAACTGCAATATATCAGAGGTCTTGCTTTGGCTTGAGGGGAATGGTCCCCTTTTTAGCTTTCCTTCAACACATCTAGGACATACACCTTCTTTGTCTAATCTAAAGTCAAGCATCCCAATCACCATTTTTCTTACATTAGGTAGAGCTTTATAATGAAGGTGAGTAGATCTCTGATGCCATTTTGGACTGAAGAGATGTGTCACAAGTCATGACACCTAGTGGACTTCCTCTGACCTGATATAATGAATCAACTCAAAACCCAAGAGTGAAGGCATATTTAATATTGTTTTTCCATTAACGTACCTTGCCATCACTAAAAGCCACCTGGTAGCCTTTGTCTTCCATTGCCGAAATGGACACCAGGTTCTTTTTAAGATCAGGTACATATAGTACATCTTGTAGGTGGAATGTATTACTTTGATTCAATTTAAGAGTGACATTTCCTACACCTTTCACGAGATATTTCATATTATCTCTAAGGACAATTTCCAAATTGGTTTCTTTCTCTATCAGTTTATGGAGAAATTCTTTGTAACCAGTGAAGTGCCTTGAGGCACCACTATCAATAAGCCAATTTCCCAGCGATTCTGGAGGAGTAGATGTAGATAGAGCAGCTGGTAGATAATATTCAACCTGCTTATTTTCAACAGTGTTAGATTCATACCTGGAATTTCTTGCCTTCTTGAATGGTTGTCCACTTCCTTGATTTCCAACACTCCTTTTACCTCGGCCATTTGACTTTCCATTTCTTTGATTTCCTTGAGAGGGATTTTGATCATCATCTCGGTGGGAGTTCCTTTTATGAGGACACTCCCTTGCATAATGACTTGGTTTATTGCAATGATAACATCATCCTTTTCCACCCTTAGGTATAGTCTTCCTTTTGGAATTGTTTCTTCTTCTAGCATGAGAAGAAAAGGCAACGGGATGACCTTTAAGTGTGGGCATTTCCTGTTCTTCCATTCTTGCTTCTTCTTGAATGCATCTAGCCATTAATTCCTCAAATCCAGGAATTACATTATTATTGAGGAGAGTAGTCTTGAATACATACCATTCAGATGGTAGTCGTCCAAGAGTTGTGAGTGCCATTTCCCTATCAAGAATTACTTCCCCAATAGATAGGAGATCATTCTTGATCTTGGTGATCCTTAAGAAATATGCTTGCATATTTTCATATTTTCCCTTCTTAATTTCTTTGAGCTTATTTCTAAGAAACAAAACTTTATTTGCATCATTAACTTTAAATAAACTCACCAGTCTATCGTAGATTCCCTTGGAGGTGCTCAATTCAGAAACATAGGCCACCAAGTGCTTGTCAATAGAGTCCCAGATGATCTTCTTTGCTTTGACTTCTCTAGATTTCCATTTGTTCCTGGCAGCAATGGGTGCCTTTGATGGAGGCTCAATGGTATTTCCTCTCACATGGTCCAACACTTCCTCATCTTCTAAAGTCATATCGAGAGACATCTTCCATCTGTGATAGTCAGAATTCTCATGGAGCTTGTCTTCTGTGGGGAAGAGTGTTGAGGACCCCATAGTTCTTTAAGGATGGCCTTACCAATTTTCTCTTCAGTGATTTCTCTTGCTCTTGCTCGAGCTTTGTCTTCACCTTAGCTCTAATACCATGTTAATTTATGGTATGTTCTATGCTTAGATCAGTTTGCTTATCTTTCTTATTATTATGCATAGATTAACAATCACATGTACATTAAGTAAAGTGCAAATAGAACATTAAACGATCGATAGAAAATAAGCCAAGACAAGAGACATAAGACGTGGCGGCTAGCCAGGGACAAACCCTAATATGGGGAAACCCTTTAATCAAATATTCTTTTAGCTTCAATAATTCAACAGAGAGAAATAGTACAAAATTATGATTTACATCAGTAGCAGCAAACCTTAAATCAACCCTAAACTAGGGTAGTCAATATCTTGCAATTTGATCGTCGGATCACCTTGATTCCTTCACCAAAAAATGCGGCCTTCCAAGGAGAGTCAGGTTCACCTACTGCATAGTCAAGAGAGAGAGAATGATGGTCAACACTGGTCAAATTGCAGTTGCAGCCCTAAAATATGTGTCCTTCCTTCCACACGTGTGAGAGAAGAGTCTTTTTTGCGTAGGAGAGAGAGAGAGATGCGATGAGAGTGAAGTGTGTAAATGAGGAGAATACTCCTTGTATTTATATGCAAAACGTTGGGTATGAATAGATGCGACTGTTGGGCTTCTGAGCCTACATAAGTTGTTGTTCGACTTTGACAATTAGTCCATAGTCAAAATAAAATCATGTCTCCATAAATAATTATCGGAATTGGATGGTCTTTAGATCAATCCTACACCTCTCGATGAGAGGAATCTAGTAAAAATATTATCATCCATGAATAAGATGACCCACATGAAGTTTGGCACTAGCTGCCAATTTTAACAACATCTAGATCATCTAAGGCAAGTTTTTATTAAATGCGGGAAATATGGAATTTCCTTGAACCCCAAGAAGTTTTTGTTTGGGTTAGAAGAAGGAAAGTTATTAGGTCATATAATTTCAAAAGATGGTATTCGAATGGACCCTGCAAGAATAGAAGCCATCTTACAGAGACAACATCCAAGGAACATTAGAGAATTACAAGCTTTCTTAGGGAAAATTAATTTTGTTAGAATATTTATCTCTAATTTAGTAGAGTTAATTAGATCACTAAACAATACGCTAAAAAAAGATTTGACCATAAAATGGACTATTGAGGCTAATAAATCCTTTGAAAATGTTAAACAACCTTAACTAAAACACCAGTGTTAATCAGTCCAAAATTTGACAGAGATTTCATCTTATTTTCCTTTGCTTATGAGCACACAATTGTTGTAGTTTTGCTGCAGAAAAATAACCAGAGCTATGAACAACCTATTTCTTTCTTTAGCAAAGCCCTGAGAGATGCCCCTTTGAAATATAACATAATGGAAAAACAAGCCTTTGCTTTGGACAAATCCATCAAGGATTTTAGGGTATACATCTTATATTCTCATATAGTGGCCTACATTCCTAATTCAGTAGTCAAAGACATTCTAACTCAGGAAGGTCTAGATGGAAAGAGGGGAAAGTGGATATCTACTATTTTAGAGTATGATATAGCAACCAAACCAACTAAGTTAATCAAGGGCCAAGGTTTAGCCAAACTAATGGTTGAATTGAACTGTCAGGCCTTGGAGATAAACTTTGTTGCAGCAATAGATGATGAAGAGGAGATGGAAACTCCACTAATCAACTAGGCCTTTATTGAATCACCATGGTATGTTGATATAATTTATGTTTTACAGAACTTACAAGCTCCTCCTAAATTATCTAGGACTGAAAACAGGTTTTTAAAGATGAAATCCTTAAAATTTTGTATATTAGACAATGCTTTGATTTGTAGAGACCATGAAGGAATTCTTCTCAATTGCCTATTAAAAGATGAATTTGATAGAGTATTGCAAGAGTTTCATGTAGGTGACTATCGAGGACACCTTTACTGGAAGACCACTGCAGATAAAATTCTTAGAGTTGGTTTCTACTGGCCTACTTTGTTTTTTGATGTCAAGAAATATGTGAACTCCTGTCACAAATGTCAAATTTTTTAGGGAAATAAAAAGCTTTTACCATTACCCCTCAAGCCAGTCTTTGCTAAAATACCTTTTCAACAATGGGGTTTAGACTTCATTGGTGAAATTCACCCACCCTCGTCTGCCCAACACAAATGGATCCTTACTGCCATAGACTACTTCACAAAATGGATAGAGGCCATACCTTCAAGGCAAGCCATTGACACTATTATCAGAACCTTCGTTGAAACCAATATTCTATCAAGATTTGGATGTCCAACTAAGCTCATTACTGATAATGCAGCAACCTTCAAATCCAAAAGAATGATAGATTTCTGTAATAAGTATCATATAACCCTGGGCCATTCCATAAGCTATTATCCTCAAGGAAATGGATTGGCAGAATCCTCAAACAAAAGGCTGGTAAAAATCATCAAAAAGTTGCTAGAGGACAATAAGAAAACATGGAATAAAAACCTAGTCAATGCCTTATGGGCAAACAGACTAACCACTAAGAAATCAATTGGTACTTCTCCCTATCAACTATTTTATGGGATGGAAGATGTTTTCCATCTTCCTTGGGAACACCAGTGATAAAGTTGCTTCAAGAAAGGCAGGTTGAACCGAATAGTATCTAGAGAAGAATCAACCAAATAATTCACCTTCAAAAAACCAGGGAAGAAATCTATATCAGGTCTCAAGTTGTGTAGGAAAGGGTTAAGAAGATTTTTGATAAAAAGACCAAGGCTAAGGATTTATACCTTGGTGACAAGGTGCTAAAGTGGGATTCAAGGAGGGAAGATAAAGGTAAACGTTGGAAATTTGATTTCCTATGGAAAGGCCGATATGTCGTTTATGCTTTCAGAGGTAATAATGCTTTCTTCCTTAGAGAACTTGATGGTATAGAAGCAGAAGGTGGGCCAGTGAATGTTCAAATGCTAAAACATTATTTTGAGCCTAATTACTAATTTTCCATTTCCCATTTGTACATATTCTATTTTCAAATGTCTAGTTTGGATTGGATGGTGATTGTTTGAAGTTAAAGCTCGAAGAGAAGGCCCTAAGCTTTGAAATATCCACTGTCACAAGTATTAATAATGTAGAGGCATAGAGGAAAATTTTGCAAGGAAACATCAACAACAATTTAGAGGCTACTGATCTAGAAAGCTCTTGACATTTCAATAGAAAATGCCATCCCCAAGTGGAGCCACTATTAGGTTCCTATACCAATAGGAGTCATAATGTTGAATGACTAAGGTGAAGCCTTGTAATATTGTACATACCTTTGATTTCTACTAATGTTTTCCATACTAAAAAATTAAAAAATGTAAAGAGGGTATGTCCTAAAAGAATAATCAAATGACAGAAGAATAAGAAAAAGGTCAACAAAAAAGAAAGGTATATGAACCCCAAAAGAAAAAAAGTGACCATGAAAGTGTGCAAGTCAAAATGCAACTGCTATTTACTTTTATTTATAATAATGATTGTGTGCAGCTTGTCACTCATGCCACAATCCATGGTAATAAAACTATTTAATCTTGAATATACCATGCTTTGAATTTTATGTTTATAGTTAGTGAATAAAATCTAACCAAACAGTGTAATCTTGGCAGATCGTTAGATAGGTAAAGTAAATAAAAGGTGCCCATCAGTTTAATCTGAGCCCTTAGATGATATAAGGTTAGAATTAGATAGTTTACTTTTTAAAAGAAAAGAAAAAGATTGATAAGGGTTGCTAGCCTAAATGCACCCAAATAATGTGAAGAAAAAAATAGTAGGATGAGTAAGTGGGTAAGTAGTAGAAAGGTTGCAGAAATATCATGTGATTATGCAAAAGCACTTCTGTCATTGTCTTAAATGAAATTTTAAAAAATGCATAAGTAGTGGATAAAGAAAAAACAATGGTTCACAATATGGTTTATTTAACACCCCCCTCATTTATTTCACTCCTTC